>SJXQ01003125.1:22832-67331 GCA_006408695.1 Aepyceros melampus | reverse complement strand
GTAGGAGAGGGAGAGGGTGGGATGGGTTGGCAGAGTGGCAGTGTAACATGTGTGATATCATAAGTGAAACGAATCGCCAGTCCAGGTTTGATGCAGGATGCAGGATGCTTGGGACTGATGCATGGGGATAATCCAAAGTGAGAGTGTGGGGCGGGAGGGGAGAGGTGGGGGTCGGGATTGGGAGTTCATGTACACTCGTGGCTGATTCATGTCGATGTGTAGCAAAACAAATACAGTATTGTAAAGCAAAACAAACTAAAAAATAAAAATTAATTAAAAAAAAAGTCTTCACACAGCTCCATAAAGGGAAATACATAAGGTTCTTAACTACTTTATTGCAGTCATGAGTTGATGCTATCTGGGTGTCCATTCACTGGGAGACTGGAGAAAAGAAAAATAGTGGATATTCATCATGAAGTATCATACAAGATGTAGAGGCAAGAATTTAGATATGTATGGATCCTAAAAAGAGTTCAAAGTGGGGGCAGAAAGTAAGAAAAAAAAAGAGATAACAAAGTAACAGTTTCATAAATTAAAATGTCATCAGTACAGATTACCCATCCATATTTGACAAGAGTTTAAGTGAACCATCAAGAATAGTTGCTGAAGGGTGCGGTACTGGACATGAGTAAGAGACCAAAAGGGAATAAATAAGTAAATAAAATAAAAGCTAAGTCTTGCACAAACCAAAGATTATACCATGAAATGAAAGGTATGATGAATGCAACTTTCTATACCTGAAATCCAAAGATCATAACACAAAACAATAAATCCATTTCAAAGCTTCTGGCAATTCTGATTGTTCTGATTATTTTTAATTTTTCCTTAAATTAGATTATTTTGTCCTCTCTACATTTTTATCTGAATATATACAATTAAGTGAGACTATCAGGTGTGGGGTACTAATGTGCTACAAATTTCTATCAAGAAATTTTCCAAGAGCTCATTTGGAAATCTGTGATTCTGTACGTTGATTCAAGAGACTTAAATTTTTCCTTGATTATGAAAATAATCCATATTAATTGTGGAACATTTAGGTTAAGAAAAATACTTTAAAAAAGAATAAAGAAGAAAATAATCTCCACTATAATCTCACCACTCAGAAATAATTACAGTTAGTATTTGGATGTATTTATTTCCAGTCTTTTTTCTAAATATGTCTATGTAAGTATTAATATTAAACATGCATATAGATGCACAAATATATGTGCATATATATGAAATTTTTGCAATCATACTATATGCAAATTTCACTGTTGTCAGAATTAAGTAGCATATCTTTTTAAATCTTTGGTTAGTTTACAGGTATTAATGGCATCTCTGTTACAGATTTTTATTTTCTCTTTTGTGAATCTTTGTTTATTATTCTATAGAATTCTTGTTACAAATCAATTATTTACCTCCTCTATATATGAATATCATTAAATCTTTGTTGTGCTTCTTTTAATTTAATTTATGCCAAAATATTATAAAGTTGTTTTTAGATATAAAAGTATCATTCATTCTTTTCTGTTTCTCCACATTATTTTTAAGCTTAGAATGTCTTTACCTCACCTACAATTTCTTCTTTCTTGTCTATGTATCTGTGAATGTTTATTTATAATTTTAAAAATTCTTTGATCAAGTCAGGAACTTATTTTCTATAATATGAGAGGGATGTCTACATTAATCTTGTCAGCTGTTGTCATTGAATAGTCCTTAATTTTTCTATTACATCTCAGTTCTTCCGTTCTGATTAATTATTTCACTCACACACACACACGTTTCTGTCTCTACTGTGGCATTAATTGATTTGTCTATCCTTGCACCAGAATTAAAATGTTATAATTATTATAGGTTTACAATGTATTTTAATAACTGGTAATTCCTGTAATACCCTTTTTTAAAACCATATTCTTATCTATCCACTTCTTTGCAGTTGAACTTCAGAATTATTTTAAGATTCAAAAATAAATTCCATTTGGTACTTGACTGACAATTACACTGAAACAACACAATCATCTGGGAATAAACAGAATCTTCAAGATATTTTGAATTTATATACAAAATGATGCATCCCTTCATTTATTTGAGTCATTTAAAAAATCTTTCAATAAAGTTTAGGCATCCTCTTCATACGCATTGTTCACATTGTCTTCAGTAAGGCTATTCTTGATGGCTGCTGCAGTCATCAACCACCATACAACCTGACATCAAAAATAAATTCCATTTGGTACTTGACTGACAATTACACTGAAACAACACAATCATCTGGGAATAAACAGAATCTTCAAGATATTTTGAATTTATATACAAAATGATGCATCCCTTCATTTATTTGAGTCATTTAAAAAATCTTTCAATAAAGTTTAGGCATCCTCTTCATACGCATTGTTCACATTGTCTTCAGTAAGGCTATTCTTGATGGCTGCTGCAGTCATCAACCACCATACAACCTGACATCAAACCACCTCAGTGGTGGCCAAAATGGCCACTTCTGACCAACCATGAAAAGAAGGATATTGATGGAAAACTGAGTTGGGGAGGCTCACTCCTATCTGCTTTAAAAAGAAATTTCAGTGCAGGTTTGCAGTGGCTGCCTAGGGTATTTTTCCCACAGACCTTGCAGTCTCTAGGGGAGGACAGTCAGGGTGGGTCAAAGGCCCAGTCTATCCTTCAAAACCTATTATTTTTCAGAAGAGAGATCCATAATATTTTTGCAAACTTAGTATCATCTTCACTGTATTTCATGGAAACTCTTTGTAGGATTTAGCCAATAATTGGGCATTACTCACATTTTCATTGTTATGGCTTTATAGCTTATTTTGCTCTTTTATGAGAATTTTAATGAAAACATGGGTCAAGGCAGGCTAAGTACTGCTGTAGTAACAATCAATCCCAAAATTTCATGAGCTTTATATAAGACAAGTTTATTTTTCATTCTTCATCTTTGTCCAATATATGTCATCTGGAGGAATCTCATTGTTGTAGGCTTAGGGAGATTCCGCTTGATCACTGCTTGCCTTATCGCTCCAGCAGGGAAAAGAAATGTAGTGAATCACGTTCCGGCTCTTAAAGCTTCCACACAGAAATATCACTTTAACACTCTTTCATTGACCAAAGAAAGTCATATAGCCTTACCCGATTTCAAATGAGAGCTTCCCTAGTGGCTCAGATGGTAAAGCGTCTGCCTGCAATGTGGGAGACCCGGGTTCAATCCCTGGGTTGGGAAGATCTCTTGGAGAAGGAAATGGCAATCCACTCCAGTATTCTTGCTTGGAGAATCCCACGGATGGAGGAGCCTGGTAGGCTACAGTCCATGGAGTAGCAAGAGTCGGACACAACAGGGAGGTATAATCCCATCCTATGCCAGAAGGGGAGCAAGCTATTTGTGAACTGCCCAATGACTAGTATACCTTAACATTTTAAAAGTCTGATTTCAGTGACTTTTTAAAAAGGATGGTCATCTGGCTTCTTAATCATTTACAATAAATAGATTGAGTAACTTAACAAGTGAGTAGTGCATTAGAAGCCAGAAAAGTGTTAATCCTTGTAGAAAAGCAATCTATGTTTAAAGGCAAAGACCAAGTAAGATAGAAGTTATGTCTTTGATACCAGAAGGCCTGTATTTTCAGCATTCAGCATTCAGATGGGAATTGAAGGGGATAAACATCTTTGCTGTTTTATCTATGGAACAACGTAAAGCATATGCATCAGAACTTTCTTTCATTGCCTGAATACTTTATTATGTATATTGACTTCTTCTTCCTTCCAAAGACAGAATCTCAATCTCAGAGCTTGAGTGTAATCACTTGAATGCTGAGTGTCCTCTTCTATTGGTTTTTAGGCATTTGCTGTTTCTTTTTAACAACAGAGGAAGAGAGAAGTCCTGTTGCTCTAATATGCTATTCCAAACAATGCTGGACTGTGAAGCTGCCAAATCTGGCATCAGTTAAGTCAGGATCAGGGTGCATTGGATAGTGAGTCAGGAGGGACAATCCACCTAATACATATCTCATACTGATTAAAATAAATGAATGCTCTGTATCTCTAACTGGTGTCAAAAGACATTTACAGTTTTTCTAGCCTGTTTCCCACGTCTGCCTGGCACCGAGACTGCCAGGATCAATGGTCCAATTTTAGTTCCACTTTCTTCTTCCCTCGTTCCCTGCATTGAGCTCTTCGGAAGTGAGTTAATAATGTAAAATCTGGCTGAATTAAATTCATTTAACTGTGCTGCCAATTCTCTTCCCTTCATGCATTTTTAAAGAGATCTCAAACCGGTGATGGATTTCTAATGCTCTTGGAAAAGAAAGCAAGGATGAGACAGTAAACCTGAATGGGATAAATTGTTTATTATAATTACTCTGTTGAATTATCTCACTTCATACCCAGAAGGAAGAGGAAATATCAACCTCTTTAGACTTTTCAAAGGGCAATATGAGTGGTGGGAAAAAAAATTGTAGAAACTGCCTCTTTAGTCAGTCAAAGAAGCGACATAGCACAGCTTCACTTAGAAAGCTGTGAACAGTAAAATACGAGGTGGGAGAGGGGTCTGTTTCTATAGCAACCTAGCATATTCCATCTAGGGCAATGATTTTTCTCAACTTACAGTTAGAAATAAATTAGCAACCAGGCCTCAGACTGTGTTTGCATTTGACACTGTAAGTATGTGAACTACCTGAAAATATGGTCTAATTTGAACTCTATTTTTCTGTCTTATGTTGTCTCCCATCTTTCCAAGGGCTGTTGGCTTATTAAACTGACTGATGGAATTAGAGTCTAGAATCTTAAAGTAATGTTCAGAAGAAGAGCAAAAGACAACATTTCTGTCAGATATCTCATAACAAAAGGTTAAGATTTCAGTGAGCAGAGACCTTTTCATGAAGGAATATTCCTAGAAATTAAATACCCATGTATTTATTAACTTGGGTGAGTTTGTTGGCATTTAATTGTTAAAGTCGTCTGCTTTCAAAGCCAGGTGTTAGGAAAACATTGTTCTTGGCCCTTTTCTTTGGAACTTCCAGTCACAAAAATTTTCCCCCCATGGGAAACAAACAGCACCTGGAATTTGGTTTTATTTCCTACCTGCCTACTTGCAATATCTGTTCTTGTAGAGCTGTCTTGTTTATTCTGCCTATAAAACGGTTCTAATGGTGTCGTTGGTTTTTGACTTAGTTGTCTAGTTTACATTTTCACGCAATCCAGAGAGTTGAAAGACTCTGCATTCTGATTCCACACTTGCATGTATTCAGTTCCTTCCATTGAATCAGGGATTACCCTGCTGCCTGATATGTTGTTTGTCACCACACAGTTCCTGAGACATCCTTTGTGCAATTCAGATGCAAGTTGCAATGGCTCTGGAAACCATGTTCCTGTTAATTTCACATTTAGCAAGACGACTCTGGAAATCCAGCACACGGCAGTGGCGCAAATCTGGGTGGTTTGCTCAGTCTTTCACCTGGCAAAATTTAGCACTTATGGAGCTTTAAGAGTATAGATACTCTAAATAATATGGAAAATGCTTTTTCTATTAATAATGCAGCACACTCTGCCCGGTTGTCTCTTTGGTGGACTCAAAAATGAAAGAAAAAAAAAATACTGTGTTGTGCTTTTATACAAATCCCAAGCACCTCTGGAGAGACTCTGTAGATCAACCAATGACGGGGAAAGATTTGAAACCTGAGATGCAGGATTTGAGAGGGGTTTTCTATTACTCTGAGTTTTCCTCTTTTTTTTTTGTTATCCACCAACCATGACTGCCCCACTCTTGAAGGTTCAGATCCTAAAAGTCTCTCACACAGATTCTGAATAAATTATTGGCAATTAAAAAAACCGGTTTCCCTTCCTACTCTCAAAGCCAAATGGAGGTTTTGTGCTATGTCAATGCACGAGCAACTTGTAAATTTGACAGGGCCACATCCTGATGTTTTCACCTCCAACTGGGTTACTGAGGTTCATTAAATCCACCAAAGTCCCCCATCTTCCCACCACTTGAAAAGTAAACTCTTCTGATACCCTGTCTGCCCACATGTTGTTGTTGTTTAGTCGTTAGATCATGTCCAACTCTCTGCAACCCCATGGTCAGCAGCATGCAGGCTTCCCTGTCCTCCACTATCTCCTGGAGCTGGCTCAAGTTCATGTCCATTGAGTCGATGATGCTATCTAACCATCTCATCCTCTGCTGTCCTCTTCTCCTTTTGCCTTCAATATTTCCCAGCATCAGGGCCTTTTCCAATGAGTCAGCTCTTCCCATCGGGTGGCCAAAGTACTGGAGCTTCAGCTTCAGCATCAATCCTTCCAATGAATATCTAGGCTTAATTTCCTTTAGGATTGACGGGTTTCATCTCCTTGCAGTTCAAGGGACTCTCAAGAGTCTTTGTAATTTACCCTGTGTCTCTTACACTATCACAGAGTATCATGAAACTGAAGACTTTAAAACACCATTTTCATTTTGCTCAGGATATTGTAGATCTGGAGTTCAAGGCCGGCTTAGGTGGGAAATTTTTCTCTAATCCATGTGGCATGGGCTGTGGCAGCTAAGGCCAGAGCCTCCACTTCCCAGATGGCTTCTTCAGTCACATTTCTGGTGTCTCAGTGCTTTTTGGCCTCTCTAGCTCCCCCAAATCTATCACATCCTCACAGCATGGTAGTCTCAGAGTAGACCATTTTTGTCCACAACTTTCTCCAGACTGAATATCCCAGGAGATTCAGGTAGAAGCCACAAGACTTCTCATGGTTTAGCCCAGAATATAACTTGAGCTATATTCTGTTGGATAGCAAGTTACTAAAGCCCATCCAGATTCAAAGGCAGAGAAGTTAGACTCCACCTCTTAATGGGAGGAGTAGCAGAGAAATTGTGGCCATTTGAAATTTACCACGTCTCTGTTTCGGACATCTGAAATGTGGCAGCATTCTTGCAACTCCCGTTTGTTGTTGTTGTTTTTCTCATTTTTTAAGATCATTTTTTAAAATGTGGACCATTATTAAAGACTTTATTGATTTTGTTTTACAATATTGCTTCTGTTCTATGGTTTGGTTGTTTTGGCCTTGAGGCATGTGGGGTCTTAGCTCCCCTACCAGGGATCAGACCCATACCTCCTGCATTGAAAGGTGAAGTCTTAACCACTGGACTACCAGGGAAGTCCCCAGCTCCTGCTTTTTCTTATTCTAACTAAATCTTCCATCTTCTTTGAGTTCTGGCCTCATCCCTTCCCTAAAATAGCCCTCTCCGTGATGATAAAGCACTATTCTGACTCACTACATTCTATGGAAGTTGTTCATCTCAGTTTACTGATTGCCAGAGCATTCTTTATGTTGACCAATCCCTTTTTCTTTGGCTTCCATGACATAATGCTCCTGATTCTCTTCTTACATCTTTGACCCTATCTTGTTTCTTTTGCAGATCATCCTCCTCTACTTGCTAATTACATATTAGGTTCCAAGAATCAGGGTCTTAGAATCTCCTATTGTATTCTAGATCAAGCAGGGTGGCAAATTCGAGCCCACAGTCCAACCACCTGTTTTTGTAAATAAAGTTCTATTGAAATCATCACCATTTACATATGTATTATTTCTGGCTGTTTTTTAAAGCTACAGTAGTAGAGTGACAGGGACTGTATGGCTTGTAAGCCTGTAATATTTACTACTTGGCCTGTGCAGAAAACATTTATTTGCCAACCCCTCCTCTAGAACCAGTGGTTATTAAAATGTGATATCCAGATTAGCAGCATTAGCATTCCCTGGCATATGTTTAGAAATGCAAGTTCTCAGGCCCTCTCCCAGACCCTCTGACCTGGTGCTTATGTTTTTACAAGTCCTCCAGGTGATTTTGATACATGCTCAAGTTTGATAATCAGTTCTCCAGATAGTAATACAAAGAGAAAGCCAAACTTAACAGAGGTGGGGATGCAGCCATTAACTACATCTGCCAAATTTGAGCTGGGATGGTGCAGACTGAGCATCTCGGCCACAGGTAGGCTCTTCAGCAGCAACATAAGAAATGTGTTTCAGCCCAGAGCTAGAGACAGCAGCCAGGGCAACCCCACAAGCCTGTGGATCCTTCTCTTCTTATTCTTTTCATCCAGGCAGAGTAGGTAAAGAGTTAGGAACTTGAAGTAGCACCTCTGGCTCTGTGGAGGGGACTGTGTATTGTAACCTGGGGTAAATTTATAATTTTAAGTGTGACCTGAAGAATAAGCAATATGATTTGTTATATTCCTACGTGTGAGGCATGGTAAAGAATCTGCCTGCAATGCAGGAGACCCAGGTTCAATCCCTGAGTCTGGAAGATCCCTGGAGGAAGACATGGCAACCTATTCCAGTATTCTTTCCTGGAGAATCCCATGGACAGAGGAGCCTGGCAGGCTACAGTCCATGGGGTTGCAAAGAGTCGGACATGACTGAGTGACTGAGCACACACACATCTTTCCCTCTGTGTTCTGGGAGAATTTCTAAATTTCTGCTTATATTCTGCATTCAATTTTCTGCTTAGTCAATTTTTCTAGTTATGGTTTCCAATGTAGATTTTCATTCTATTACTCCTTTTGAGTAAGCTTGTAAACTTTTCATATGCAACACTTCTTTTCTTTTTTATCTTATCCTTCCTTTTTCTTATCATAAATCTGTTCTAGATTAACATTAGCAAGAATGTTATTAATTTTACTGAGATCAGAGCAGAAATTTTCTAAAATTTTCTTTCAGTTTCTGCTATGATTACATGTCATTGAATCTGTTCCCTTTTCTGAATTGTCCAGGGAATATGTTTTCTTATGAGTAGAATAGAAAATTTCCTAGGCCATGCATTTTCAATTGTTTTATTTCAATCATACCAAATGAGAAGAAATCTATACTGGCCCCATGTTTGTAACAGGTAGGGGCTTGATCAGCCTTATTTGCTTTGACTGTCTACTTGGAAGCTGAGAGAATTCCCTTCTCAGCTATAAAGCCAGGTGCTAGTTTGATTTGCATAACCCTGAGCCCCAGATCCATTACTCTGTAAGCATTCATTTCTTATAGATCTGAACTGGAAGGGAAACTTTTCCTTTTCAACTGCATCATTCTTTGACTCTGCAGAATGCATGAGTGATGGTGGAATTGGAGGAGGAGGAGGAGGAGGAGGAGGAAATAATCTTGGTGACTCTATTGGGCACTTCTGTAACATCTTTATATTAATTATCTGACTTACTTCTCTTAAGAATTCTGTGAGAGTGCTACGATTCTTATTTCATATTACTTATAAGGACCCTAAGTTTTGACTAAATTAAGTAACTCAAAATCTTGAGACAAGTAGTAAGAAGAAGTACGACTCCACCTCAGGTCTGTCTGATTTCTGTGTATTCCTGACCATCATGCAATGCTTTATTCCATGGAAGTTATTTTTGACCACGATGGTTCATGCCAGTCTACCCTTGTCCTCTGTCTGCACATAGCATGCTTTGCTCTAGAGGATATCTCAGGATTCCTGGGTCCATTTTTAATCCTCCCCACTGCTTTGAACCATCATGTTGCACATGGAACTACATAAAAGGAGGCTGGAGAAGGTGTTGGGAGAATGATGCCTCTTCTGCACCTGCAGATAGTCTTTGTGAAGTTAAAAGAGTGACACTGGCTTTTGTCCTACTGTAGCTTTATGCTCTGAGCTGAAGGCAGAAAGTGGTGGTGGTCCTAACCTTCTTCCTCTCACTTCCAAGCTGTGCTTTTCTGCTCAGAGTTTGAGCATGCCTTGATTATTGATTGTGTTTCCTAATCCACACCTACCTGTTATGAAATTGATGAAAGTTTCTCCCTGCTTACACACACTGCTGGAAACCTCTCCCTGGTTTATTGTGCTATCTTATTCTCAGATTCATTTATCATGCTACCATAATGTTTCCCTTTTGTTAAGTTACTATACATTTTTAAAATGAATCTGAGAAGATATTGAATTAAATGCTTTAGCTAGCTATCATTGTGGTGCTAAACTTTCACTCTCTTCACCGTGTTTGTTCTTTAATAATATTCCAGGCCAAAAAAAAAAAAACATTTAAAATTGCTATCTTTGATGTTATCGTTGTATTGATATTCATTCAAATGAAAAAAAATATTTATGAAGCCCTAAGAATGTGCAAAGTGCTGTGCTCAGTGATTTGAAGCTGTATAGAGAAATCAAAATCCTTACCTTCAAATGCTTAGGAGGAGAGACGGATATATTTATTATTCACTGTGTCTTTTTTATATTCTATTTGTCACTTTTTAGCAAAGTCTTAAGGGAGACCAGAAGGGGAAGGAGTTATTTTCTTTTTTTTTTTCAACTTTTAACTTTATATTGGAGTCTAATCTATTAGCAATGTTATGATAGTTTCTGGCGGACAGCAAAGCATTTCAGCCATACACACACATGTGTATATTCTCCCCCAAACTTCCCACTCATCTGGGCTGCCACATAACACTGAGCAGAGTTCCCCATGCTATACAGTAGGTCCTTGTTGGTTAACCATTTTAAATATAGCAGACTATTGATTCTCATCCCAAACTGTCTATCTGTTTTCCCCATTCTTCCCCCATGACAACTGTAAGTTCATTCTGAGTCTGTAAGTCTGTTTCTGTTTCATAAATAAGTTCATTTTTATCAACTTTTAAGATTCCAATATAAGTGATATCATCTGATGTTTGTCTTTCTCTGTCTGTCTTACTTCACTCAGCATGACAATCTCTAGGTCCTTCCATGTTGCTGTGAATGGCATTATTCTATTCCTTTTAATGGCCAAGAGTTATTTTCTATGGGGTCACTGGAAAAGGATTTCCAAGAAATCTTAGGTTGGATTCCCCTAGAAGCAGAGACCGAGAGTAATATTTCAACACAAGGTTTATTTGGGAGGTGATCTCAGAAGCTGAAGAAGGTGCTAGGCATGTCACTTGTTATGGGCAATTGGGGCCCAGTCCCATTGGGGATATAATTGGGAGATGGTGAAGAGTACATGTCAGTGTTGTTCTATTTGAAGAGGAAGGAAGATGAGATATTGTTTTACCAAATCCTCATCGTTGTTTGAGAGCTCTGCCCAGCGGTGTTAACTTTCCAGTACTTCTGAGCTGTCCCACATATGGGCTAGTCCATTCCTGTCCAATCACTGAAAGGTCTCAGACAGAGAGCTATAAACTTGCGTGGTGCATGGAGACAGAATTTGGCTGAGGCGCACACAGCATCTGCTTCCCTGGAGGAGGTGGTATTTAAATTGAACCTTAGACGATGTCGTGATATGAGGATAAGCATTTTAGCATACAAGAGTAGGAAGGACTAAGGCAGCATGTGTGTGGTCCATGGCAAATATAATAAAGCACCAAAGTTTGAATATGATTCATATTTTTAAAATTAGAGGAAATTCAAGGTTATACCTATAAATATTCATTCTCACCCCCTTGCTTTGAGTGGGAGAGAACTTAGTTCTCAAGAGTTTGCTCAGAGGGAATCGTGCCTCACCAGCAGCCTGTTACCTCCAGTTAATATCTGGGTTGTTTTGACTTGTGACACTGTTTTACTTCTCTGCAGAATTTTGGGGTTTGTCAACATCTAGACATGGCTACGTGAGTTGTTTTGTTGCACATGGGTGTACATACCTTATATGTTTCGCTGTGGGGCATAGGTTAAGAACTGTTGATCCAATGCTTGAAAACGTTAGTTAGGTTCAAGAAAAAACAAATAACCTGGTGGTTGTGGTATAGGTTGTAGTGTGTAGGGATGGGGGCTGAGGGTAGATGAGGAAGGGAAAGGAGAGTTGTATATGGCTGTCTAATAATTGATTATTTCAATGATAAATATATGTTGTAAATTAGCAATGAATATATACAAATAAATTATATATACATTACATATTTTATATATATGTATGTATGCATGCTAAGTCACTTCAGCAAGTCCGACTCTTTGTGACCCTATGGACTGTCCATGGGAGTCTCTAGGCAAGAATATTGGAGGGAGTGACCATGCCCTCCTCCAGGGGATCTTCCCAACTCAGGAATCGAACCCATGTCTCCTACATCTCCTGCATTGGCAGGGGAGTTCTTTACCATTAGCGCACTGGGAAGCCCCTATATATACATGTGTATATGTACACATATTACTTGTTTCTAGCTTAATTCAGTCATGTGTTGACAGGTCTTAAACCCAGCATTGCTAAAATGATGAAGCAGAACTACACATCACAGGAGTGAAGATGGTTCATGGAAATTTTCCTTTTACTTGCATGTAGGAGTGAGGAGAAATATCAAATCATATTTTCTACTTCATAAGATGCATCAATACCCCGTCAATAACATCCGTATGAAATTTCATTTGAACTTTAGAAAATATTGAAATTCTTATCAGTAGGTTGGGGATTTGCATCACAATTTGCCCTTGTTTGAAAATGCTTCATTCTGGACAGCAGTCACCACTGATAATAGACTCCTGGGAGTCCCTGAAGCTTTGGGGAAGCTGAGTAACAGCCACTGCTCTTCTTTGCCCAAATTTCCCATGGGGCACAAGGCTGTCAGCTGTGAACAGGTGAGGTTTATTTTTTAAAACATCTTCATTTCCAGTTTGCACCACTTGGCAGAGTATTTTGTGTTGTGCGAGTACGTGGAAGGCTGAGTATATAGAGTCCTTGTGTCAGAGTTAGACTTGGACGCCTGGATTGTCACAGAAGTGGTAATGACATTCTTCTGAGGGAAGTTCATGAAACAGTGACAGTGCATAGAAATTCTGTTTAGAGAGAAAAGCAAAAAGATGAATGGATCTTGTTACAAATATAATGTATATTATAGAGTCTTGTCAAGGGACAGGACTTAGTACCCTCTTCAAAGTTGCCTCTTCAGTTTTCAAAGTTCATCTTCATTTGGAGTCAGAGAAAGTTTCATATCATTTCTGTTTCAATTGTCCAGCCCTCAGTGCAAGCTCCTTGCTCCTCCCTGGTGGCTCTGTGACCACTGGTTCAATATCTGAACACCCTAAATCCATTTTCTCAGGGCTGTTAGTTCAGAAAAGCCATGGTTAGTTTGTAATGGGACCAGCCACACTTCCCTTTGACATCCTGTGCTTCTGTTTGTTGCTGATACTATGTCTCCATACAAGCAGGAAGGGTAGGATAAATTTTACTGAAGAACCAGGGAAGAAATTCGATTTATGATGGGAACAACTTAAAATTCAGTGCTATACCATGATTTTTTTCCAGTTTTTTTTGAGACAGTCTGGTAAGTTGAACTTCTCACAGGCAAGTTATCAACTCCATCCTTGTTCCTGAACTGTCTTTCCCCATTTGCGCTTTCAAAAGGTGAA
Organism: Aepyceros melampus; assembly: GCA_006408695.1. Taxonomy (NCBI): domain Eukaryota; kingdom Metazoa; phylum Chordata; class Mammalia; order Artiodactyla; family Bovidae; genus Aepyceros; species Aepyceros melampus. Next base: position 54,061 of record SJXQ01003125.1, on the reverse strand, counting down.
AAGGAAGTATCTTCCTTTCTCTCCAATTGTTCTTTCCTTCTCAACCAAATTATTATATTCCATTAGCATTCAGAGTATTGAGATCCTCTTTTTTATTCTCCATCCCCATTATTTGCCATTGGATCTATTGGGAAAAATAATTAGGCCCCTTGTTGTGCTTTTTGCCTTGTACCAGCTAGTTTCTTAGTGATCAAGAGAGAAACTTGAGACTACTGCCTTATTCGCTGATGATCTTCATTTCTCCAATCATCTTCCTTCTTTTAAGGAGGAGAGGAGAGATAATTTGTTAACTTTCATGTCAATGTGTAGCAAAATGAATACAGTATTGTAAAGCAAAACAAACTAAAAAAATAAAAATTAATTATTTTTTTTACAAAAAGAGGATAATATAAGACTTTTGGGGTGATAATGTTCTTTTCTGAACTTTAAATATAATCAATGGAAATTGATTTCCATTGTAGGAACTGATCATAGACTCCTACACTCCCCCAAATGTTTTCCTGTGTTTCCTGGTACAAACTTTCCTATGGCCCTTATATCACTAATTTAGACTTATCTATCCATTGGCCAAATACCATACTGCATGGGTTTTTGTTCCTCCAGAGCCCAATATTAAGAAAGGCACATAACTAGTAATAAATGTTATTGGATGGATTTGTATATAAGCTATTATCCACTCTCTGAAAGAGTGCCATTTAAAAAGTTCTAGGACAATGAGATTCCCATTTTGAAAAGCTTCTAGAAACCTATCCCAACAGTCACTACTGGGGAGAAAGGGGATGGAAAGAAGAGGATCAACATTTAGGGACTATTGACTCTGTATCACATATAAGCATAATACACTTGACATCATTTATTCCTTAAAATAGTGTTATTGCTGATGAGGAAATAGAGGAACATAAAGTTAAGAATTTTGCAGGCCATGAGACAGACCTGAGATACAAACCTGGGACTATCTTCAAGGCTCAAACCTTTCCCATTTGATTTCCTCTTAATTGTCCCCCAAAAAAGAAAGAGTCTAATCTACATAACATTGCTAGATTAATTTTCTCCAAGCTTTGTTTTTGCTCACATGTCCCCAGTCATTCCCCTTCATCTAACATTAGAGTCAATACTACTCAGCTTGAATGGCAAGGCAGTATAGCCCAGTTTAAACAACTTCTGTTGTCTTCTGTGTGTCACTGTCAAGAGTGCCTCTATATTTTCTTACTTAACCTCATGGGAACTGTTCTCTAAAATGGGCATAATAATAGTGTCTTAGTCATTTAGGGGTGCTATAACAAAATGCCAAAAACTGGGTGGCTGATCTACAATAGAAATGTATTTCTCACACCTCTGCAGGCTGAAAGTACAACATCAGAGTGTCAGCATCATTGGGTTCTAGAAAGAGTCCTCTTCCCAGTTGCAAAGTGCTGGATTCTTGTATACTCACAGGGTAAAAAGAGCACTTGCTAGCTCTATGACCTCTTCTTATAAGGACGCAAATTCCATACATGAAGGCTCTACCACCCTGACCTCATTATTTCCCAAAGGTTCCATCTCCAAACCCCATCACACTAGAATTAGGGTTTCACCATATGAATTTGGTAGGGGGAGCCACAAACATTCAGTCCATTGCAAGTAGTATCACTATTTAGCTCATATGATTTTTAAGGTTTAAATAAATAATACATATAAAGTGCTCAGCACAGTAAACCTTGAGGACTCGGTAAATGTAAGATAATATTACTATGTGTTGTTATTAATAGAACTTTACCACACTCTTCCTTTCTAACCTTTGTGGTGTTTTTTTTTTTTTTTTTCCTTCCCAAAAGGTTCATTATAACACAAACTTGCCTCTAGTTAGCCTGGACTCCCCATGCTTTGCCAGATGCTATGATTATCCCTGCCTTTATTCTTTTGCTTAAACTAACATCTCTTCCTTTCCATCTGCTCATGCAAATATGATCAATTTGTTCACTTTCTCCAGTGAAAAAGTGGAGATTTTTCACTTTCTCCACTTTCACCAGTGGCAAAGCTGGTCACCCCAAATAGCCATCCTGTGGATTTTAGTCAGCTTCTTTCCCAAGCTACCTTGTGACAGATTACTCAAGATGCAAAGTGACTGTGACAGCAAGAACAGGGAGTAGGCATAGGCTCAACCACACTGACTTTACCTTACTCAGGCTGCTCTAGCTACCATCACTATAGAGTGGCCGGTCTTCCAACACTAGAGGGGCAGGTAGGGGAGATCAGCCAGCTGTTTAGTGGGAGACTGATTACCTTCAACCTCTTTCATCATGGAGAGAGCAGCAATTTGTTGTTACTGGAATATATTTGGGTTGGCCAAAAAGTTCATTCGTGTTTACAAAATCCCCCAAATGAACTTTTTTGCCAGCCAATACATGTATTCTGAATAAAGATTGCCATCCCTGCCCATGATACTATTGCCAGTAAAACCATTCATAGATTTACATAATGAACTATTCACTATCAAATTTTTTTACATAACATTGCTTTCCATCAAACATCTAATTGTTCAAGAAAAGAAATGTGGCTTGGCCTCTTGGCCCTGAAATTCACTCCTCTTGCCATGTGCTCCCCTACTCAAAAAGCAGATGGTTTCCTTGAAGGTTGAAATAGCTTATTGAAGATATGGCTATAATGCCAATTATAGAAGGAACTTGTCTCTATGAGGCTGGGGTCCGACCTCAAGGATGTAATATGCTTTCTACCAATGACCAATATTGGTACCATTTCCCCATAGCCAAAGTGTTGTTGTTCAGTCGCAAAGTTGTGTCTGACTCTTTAGAACCCCATGGACTGTAGCCCTCCAGGCTCCTCTGTCCATGGGATTTCCTGGGCAAGAATATTGGAGTGGGTAATCATTCCCTTTTCCAGAGAATCTTCCCAACCCAGGGATAGAACCCAGGTCTCCTGCATTGCAGGCAGATTCTTTACCATCTGAGTCACCAGGAAGCCTACTTTGCATAGAGTGGGTAGCAAAAGTCAATGAAACTTGCACCAACATGGATGAACCTAGAGATTATCATAGAGAAGTAAGCCAGGCAGAGAAAGACAAATATCATATGATATCTACATGCAGAATGAAAGAAAAATGATACAAATGAACTTATGTACGAAACAGAAATAGATCCACATACATGGACAATAAACTTATGGTTACCAAAGGGAAAATGGGAAAAGGAATAAATTAGGAGTTTGTGTTTAATAGTACTATCAGTTCAGTTCAGTTCAGTCGCTCAGTCGTGTCTGACTCTTTGCGACCCCATGAATCGCAGCACGCCAGGCCCTGTCCATCACCAACTCCCGGAGTTCACTCAGACTCACAGAGTCAGTGATGCCATCCAGCCATCTCATCCTTGGTCATCCCCTTCTCCTCCTTCCCCCAATCCCTCCCAGCATCAGAGTCTTTTCCAATCAGTCAACTCTTCGCATGAGGTGGCCAAAGTACTGGAGCTTCAGGTTCAGCATCATTCCTTCCAAAGAAATCCCGGGGCTGATCTCCTTCAGAATGGACTGGTTGGATGTCCTTGCAGTCCAAGGGACTCTCAAGAGTCTTCTCCAACACCACACTTCAAAAGCATCAATTCTTCGGCGCTCAGCCTTCTTCACAGTCCAACTCTCACATCCATACATGACCACAGGAAAAACCATAGCCTTGACTAGACAGACCTTAGTCGGCAAAGTAATGTCTCTGCTTTTGAAATACTATCTAGGTTGGTCATAACTTTTAACAACAAGGACCTACCATATAGCACAGGGATCTATACTTGAAATTTAAGGGAAAAGAATCTGAAAAACATATATGTATGCATGATATATATATAACTGCATCACTTTGCTATACCTATGAAACTAACACAACATTGTAAATCAGCTATACTTTAATTTAAAAAAGGAACAACCAGCAAAAAAGTCAATGAAACAAGTGTTGTTACAATTGAAGTAACATCTCTGCTCCCCCTACATTTGTACCCATTGGCTTGCAAGTTGTGGGGAAACTTAAATTACAAATAACTGAACTTGAATTCTCAAATAGGTTCAAAAACACAGATGATTTTGAATAAACTCACCTCCTGAAACAGCAAATTATTTTCCTCTGTTGATCCTTTTTTTATTGTGAAAATATTTTGGACTTGAGAAAGACAGTGACAAGATGATTATAATCTTATTAATATAGTTGTAAATTTTTAAATTGAAGATTATGCATTATTTGCAAATAAGCTTCTAAAATCATAAGCAAAGCTTTTCCCCTTTCTGGAAAATTCTCACTTCAAAGCTAATATGAAATCTTTTTCAAAAAGAAATGTTCAGCGAAGAAACAGTGTTAATGGATATACCTAAGGACAATTTAGTGGAATGACGAGACATATGTATTTTATGTACTAACCCTTTTTGCCAATTTTCCTGCTTTGCTGAAAAGTTCATTTTCAAAACATCAGTGCTCTATCATTTGACAGCTTGCTGCTTCTAAACTCTAAATTTCTGGTGTGCAGCTAATGTATGTACATTTAGAAAGCACAGGATCTGAATTCATATGTATGCAACTCTTAAATTACAAGATGCTGTCAAGTATTGACTTTTATGGTTGATAGCTTTAATATTACTATTTGTGTCTCTATAAATTATTTTTATAGAAACCCCAAAAGAGGAAAATCCAAGTTTTATTAATAGATATACTAAGCATCACACTCATGATATAATTGATGTGAATATCAATAGTATGATTTAATAACATCAAACATTTTAGTATCATAGGGAGATGTTTTTTAAATGTGGAATGTAAGTGGTGCAATGAATCAGGAGCAGGATCTTAGGAGGAAATACTTGACTTGATCTATGAACAGAAGAATCTGAAAACCATATGAAACAGCAACAGAAATCATCCCAAATATTCATACTTAACATGACCTTGAATTTCACATCCCCAAACCATTAATAGATGGGCCACTACGAGGTCACCAAGATTTCTAGAACTATGCAAACAACAGTTATTTGTTTTTCTCCTTAAATGCTGTATGGAAAAAAGTGTGTGTGTGTGTGTGTGTGTGTGTGTGTGTGTGTGTTGGGAAATGGAGAAGGGGGTGCTTGATTGAAGAGACTTCTTTGTAGAATTTCCTTCTGAAAGCACCTTTAGGAATGTTTGGCTTCTCTCTAGACTCGAAGCCTGGCTTTCCAACAATGGAGAAAGGAGACGGGGAAAGGAGAAAGGGGGACGGGGGAAGGGAGAAGGAGTCTTTGCCAGAGATTTTTGGACGGTGAAGGAGAGACCAACATAATGTAGACATGCCATAGGACAAAAGATCCCTTAATGGAATTCTGAGCTAATTAAGTTTGAGAGAAGCACTTGCAAAGTGAGGCCTGTAGCCAGAGTTCCACAGTGTTCAACCTCTCTGTAATCTGACTCATGGAAAAGGGGCCACTGAATGAACCGAGGCCAAAGGTGAGGTAGAGAAATTGATCTTTAACACTGCCCATTCATTCTTTCCTCTCCTTTCCTCACTTCAAGCTCTCTGACTTCAGTCTGCCCTCCAATTACTCAGGACTCCTCAGTTAGTTGTTTCCTAACCAGATATATCCTCCTTGGGCAGTACCAAGTGGAATTTGACTATTTCACCCTCAGCACTCATTTCGTTTTACCCTAATAAAACTATCCTTCCTGAAGTTCACTCCCTCAGAGTCTTACTCTTTATAAATAAAGCAATTGGGGACATTGATTCAATATGTTATACTTTATCTAATATTCTTAATCTTAACAGAATCCCTCAGAGCCTCAAGCAAAGAATAGATTCAAACTGTGGTCATTTTTAGTTGAGCAGCTTGATTGGAGAACTATGTGGGAGGGAGGAGATTTCTTGGTTTTCCTCAAATCACACCATGTAGCTAGCTGCCTATTTTGCCTAAGCATAAGCCCATCCTTGATCCACTATCCCCAGGGGCTCCACTTGCTTTGTCTAGCTCATTATCATGTATAATGTGATACTCAGTATACTGTACTCAGCTTATGTTACTTCTCATCTACCAGGTCTCTCCTGGACTTTGTCACATCCCTTGCTTGCCAGTGGGAGTGGCCCTAAGGAAAGGCTTTTCTTAGCACCTGTGTTTTTCCTGGCTTCTTTAACACTGTGGATGCCCCTCTTACCATACTCAGAGGAGCCCCCCACATGCTGAGCTGACTGATAAAGGGAAACCATTATGCCAGCACATTGGACTGGGCCCCACAAAAGAACTGCTTTCCTAGGGGTTTCCCAGGAGGCCCAGGTAACTTAACCCAGAAGTGTAAATAAGCTAATGTCTTATAGACCAATAAGAAACTGGAGATGGGAAGAAGTTATTGTTCTTCCTTTTCCCTCTAATTTTAAGACCCACAGCCTCTCTGGACCCATTCTATGTGAGTGAGTTGTATTTTGCTGTGTGGCTTTGGTCAGTCCCATGATGCACCATCTTTTATTTGCCCTCTTTCCTTCCCAGCTTCACTTCCATTTTTTCCCCCTTCTTGCTAACTTGGGACTGTTGTTGTTCAGTTGGTCAGTTGTGTCCGACTCTTTGCAACCCCATGGACTGCAGCATACCAGGTTTCTCTGTCCTTAACCACCTCCTGGAGTTTGCTCAAACTCATGTCCATTGAATTGGTGATGCCATCCAACCATCTCATCCTCTGTTGTCCCCTTCTCCTGCCCTCAATCTTTCCCAGCATCAGGGCCTTTTTCAATGAGTCAGCTCTTCACATCAGGTGGCCAAAGTATTGGAGCTTCAGCATCAGTCCTCCCATGAATATTCAGAGTTGATTTCCTTTAGGATTGATTGGTTTGATTTCCCTGAAGTCTCAAAAGTCTTTTCCAGCACCACAGTTTGAAAGTATCAGTTCTTCAGTGCTCAGCCTTCTTTATGGTCCAACTCTCACATCCATAAATGGCTACACGAAAAACCATAGCTTTGACTATATAGACCTTTGTAGACAAAGTAATCTCTCTGTTTTATAATACGCTGTCTAGATTTGTCATAGCTGAGCTCGTTAGCCTCTTCTGTCCATGAATTCTCCAGGCAAGAATACAGGAGTGGGTAGCTATTCCCTTCTCCAGAATTTGGGATTACACTCCCTAATTAAGGGTTAAAGTATAAGGGTTTATTCTTGATTTCTGATTTTTAAGGAATCAGGGCTAAAATACACTAAAAAATGATTATTGACAGTGATCAAAGAAACATCCAAATGTATGTGTATTCTCCCAACTATAAGTCAAATCTGGTCTTATTAAAGTTACCCAAATATATGATATAAGTTGTTGAGTGCAATATTACATGGCAGGGAGGTCTGAGACATAGACTCTAAAGGGCAATGGCTCAGGAAAGTTCATATAAATGGAAATTATTCAAAATTTCCTGCTACAGTGTCACTAGTGCCCCTCACAGAGTGTGGAAAGAGAATACAGCCCCGGAGATGGTAAGCAAATCTTGAGGGTAGCTTTTCATTCCAAACATGGACTCTGGACATTTCCTCTTCTTGGCTTGGCCAAGGCTGTCAGAGCTAGGTTCAGCTAGGGGTCTCCAGGGAGACTTGGGGAGTAACATACTGTTAAAGTGCTCCTTTGGGTCTGTGTGTTCTCAAGGCCAAGTTAAACTTATATGTGTATATGCTTCATCACTGATCTGCTAAACAAAGAATCCACATTTCCATGTGGTTTTTACAGTACTTTCCACTTTACAACCAATTTCTGCCTCCATTTCTTAGCAAGCAAAGATTTGTAATGACCATATATGTGATAGGGTAAGTGTCTCTACAGGTCCAGGGGTGAACTAGAGGCTGAGAGTAGATGAGTGTCCTCTAAATGAAATTAAGGGGAAATGTAATAATGGCTTTTAATAAGGTCACATTGAAATGGAGTGACAGGATAAATTGGACCATTTGAGAAATTTGCCAAGTGTAAGAATTAAGGTTACATTACTAAAAAATCTATCTAGATAATCTTGGACTCTGAAAAGTATTTAATGGGAAATGGACTTAATTATTTGAGCTGAGAGGCAGAAAATGTAGCTGATGTACATATTTAAGCATATATCATTTTTGCCCAAGGTACCTGAACAAAAGTTCTGACAAAGACGGATTTAATACTGAATGACATTTCAGGAGACCTAGAATCTTTTTTAAAAAAGAGATTTAGGGGGTGAAATCTGCTTAAATAAACAAATTGTGAGACAACATTTAATTTATATCTGGGTCACTGGATAAGATAAATTTGATTTTCAAATATAAATAAAATTAGGAAATTAAGAGAGACTTGACAAAAATAGAGCAATTGTTCTTTAACGTAAAATCAAGGAAGGATAATGAAAAGCAAAACAGAAACAGTCAAGAGTAGCAACATGCTTGGTTTGCTCTTTTTTTTTTTAAAGTGCAGCACATTTCAGAAATTTAGAGTTTCCAAGGAATTTCAGATAGTTTTTTAAAAAATTTTAGATGGACAATCTTAAAATATGAAGATGGGTAAACTAGAAAAAAAATAACCCTATACAAATTCAGTCATTATAGTTTCAGGGGTTAAGAAAAATTATTCTAAACATTTGATTAAGGTTTTTCTACATATTATCTTCTCTGCTCAGCAGAACTCTATAAATAAAAATTTTAATAATATTATAGATAAAACAGCTTTAGGAAGCTTAGAGAACTTCCTCAAAGTCTTGCACCTTGTTAGTCAGGACTTGAACTCATATCTCTGAGACTAAAAGTACATTTAGTCATTGGGACTTAGGCCCTGTGTGATCCCCGATCTGCTTGGTGCACAGAGCATCCCACAAGGCTGGGCCAGACACACATAATGATCTTCTGTGGGTCATTTATAGTGCAAATGTCTGACCAAGTGTGACAACCCTTTCTTCTCCAGATTCACTTTTTGTGTGTGTATGTGTGTGCTTTCTTTCTTTCTTTAAAAAATTAATTTATTTGTTTAATTGAAGGATAATTGCTTCACAGAATTTTGTATTCTGTCAAACTTCAACATGAATCAGCAATAGGTATACATATGTCCTCTCCCACTTGAAACTCCCTCCCATTTCCCTCCCCATCCCACCCCTCTAGGTTGATACAGAGCCCCTGTATGAGTTCCCTGAGACATACAGCAAATTCCCATTGGCTGTCTATTTTACATATGATAATATAAGTTTCCATGTTACTCTCTCCATACATCTCACCCTCTCCTCCCCTCCCCCCATGTCCACAAGTCTGTTCTCTACGTCTGTTTCTCCACTGCTGCCCTGAGAATAAATTCCTTGGTACCATCTTTCTAGATTCCATATATATGCATTGTATGTGGTATTTATCTTTCTTTTTCTGACTTACTTCCCTCTGTATAATAGGCTCTAGATTCATCCACCTCATTAGAGCTGACTCAAATGTGTTCCTTTTTATGGCTGAGTAATATTTCATTGTGTATATGTACCACAGCTTCTTAATCCATTCATCTGTCAATGGACATCTAGGTTACTTCCATGTTGTAGCTATTGGAAACTGCTGCAGTAAACACTGGGGTACATGTGTCTTTTTCAATCTTTATTTCCTCAGGGTATGTGCCTAAGAGTGGGATTGCTGGGTCCTATGGTGGTTTTATTCCTAGTTTTTTAAAGGAATCTCCATACAGCTGTATCAATTTACATTCCCACCAACAATGCAACAGGGTTCACTTTTCTCCATACTCTCGCCAGAATTTATTATTCATAAACATTTGATGATGGCCATTCTGACTGGTATGAGCTGATATCTCATTGTAGTTTTGATATGCATTTCTCTAATGATGAGCAATGTTGAACATCTTTTCATGTGTTTGTTATCCATCTGTATGCCTTTTTGGAGAAATGTCTATTTAGGTCTTTTTTCCACTTTATGATTGGGTTGTTTGTTTTTCTGGCATTGAGTTGTATGAGCTGCTTGTATATTTTGGAAATTAATCCTTTGTCAGTTGTTTCATTTGCTATTATTTTCTCCCATTCTGAAGATTGTCTTTTCACCTTGCTTATAGTTTTTGCTGTGCAAAAGCTTTTAAGTTTAATTAGGTACCACTTGCTTACTTTTGTTTTTATTTCCCTTATTCTAGAAGGTGGGTCATAGAAGATCTTGCTTTGATTTATATCATCGAGTGTTCTGCCTATGGTTTCCTCTAAGAGATTCATAGTTTCTGGTCTTACATTTGGATCTTTAATCCATTTTGAGTTTATCTTTGTGTGTGGTGTTAGGAAGTGTTCTAATTTCATTCTTTTACATGTAGCTATCCAGTTTTCTCAGCACAATTTATTGAAGAGGCTGTCTTTGCCCCATTGTATATTCTTGCCTACTTTGTCAAAAATAAGGTACCCATAGGTGCATGGGCTTATTTCTGAGCTTTTTATCTCGTTCCATTGGTCTATATTTCTGTTTTTGTGCCAGTACCATACTGTCTTGATGACTGTAGTTTTGTAGTATAATCTGAAGTCAAGAAGGTTGATTCCTCCAGCTCTATTTTTCTTTTCAAGATTGCTTTGGCTATTCAGGGTCTTTTGTGTTTCCATATGAATTATGAAATTTTTTGTTCTAGTTCTATGAAAAATGCCATTGATAATTTCATAGGGATCACACTGAATCTGTAGATTAGCATTCACTTTTTTAGTACTGCAAATTTTTCTTATATTTATTGAAACAGTTCTTTGGGAGTTCTTAAACATGGATCATTTGTCACTTTTTAATCTCCCCTTTTCCTGCACCACCCAGCCCTTCAGTTCAGTTCAGTCACTCAGTTGTGTCCGACTCTTTGCGACCCCATGAATCACAGCATGCCAGGCCTCCCTGTCCATCACCAATTCCTGGAGTTCACTCAGACTCACATCCATCAAGTAGTGATGCCATCCAACCATCTCATCCTCTGTCATCCCCTTCTCCTCCTGCCTTCAATCTTTCCCTGCATCAGGGTCTTTTCCAATGAGTCAATTCTTCGTATCAGGTGGCCAAATTATTGGAGTTTCAGCTTCAGTGTCAATCCTTCCAATGAATATTCAGAACTGATTTCCTTTAGGATTAATTGGTTTGATCTCCTTGCAGTCCAAGGGACTCTCAAGAGTCTTCTCCAATACCACAGTTCAAAAACATCAATTCTTTGGCACTTAGCTTTCTTTATGGTCCACTCTTATCTCCATACATGACAACTGGGAAAACCATAGCTTTGACTATACAGACCTTTGTCAGAAAAGTAATGTCTCTGCTTTTTAATATGCTTTCTAGGTTTGTCATAGCTTTTCTTCCAAGGAGCAAGCATCTTTTAATTTCATGACTGCAGTCACCATCTGCAGTGATTTGGGGAGCCCAAGAAAATAAAAGTCTCTCACTATTTCCATTGTTTTCTCATATATTTTCATGAAGTGATGGGACCAGATGCCATGATCTTAGTTTTTTGAATGCTGTGTTTTAAGCCAGCTGTTTTCACTCTTCTCTTTCATTTTTATCAAGAGGATCTTTAGTTCCTCTTCACTTTCTGCCATAAGGGTGGTGTCATCTGCATATCTGAGGTTACTGATATTTCTCCCAGCAATCCTAATTCTAGCTTATGATTTATCCAGCCTGGCATTTCACATGATGTACTCTTCATATAAGTTAAATAAACAGAGTGACAATATGCAACTTTGACATACTCCTTTCCCAATTTGGAACCAATCTGTTGTTCCATGTCCAGTTCTAACTGTTGCTTCTTGACCTGCATACAGATTTTTCAAAAGGCAAGTAAGGTGATCTGGTCTTTCCATCTCTTTAAGAATGTTCCACAGTTTGTTGTGATCCACACAGTCAAAGGCTTTAGCATAGTCAATGAGGCAGAAGTAGATGTTTTTCTAGAATTCTCTTGCTTTTTTAATGATCCAATGGATGTGGCAATTTGATCTCTGGTTCATTTGCCTTTTCTAAGTCCAGCTGGAACATCTGGAAGTTCTCACTTCACATCCTGTTGAAGCCTAACTTGGAGAATTTTGAGCATTACTTTGCTAGCCTGTGAGATGAGTGCAATAGTGCAGTATTTTGAACATGCTTTGGCATTGCCCTTCTTTGGGATTGGAATGAAAACTGACCTTTTCCAGTCATGTGGCCATGGTTGAGTTTTCCAAATTTGCTGGCATATTGAGTGCAACATTTTCACAGTATCATCTTTTAGGATTTGAAATAACTCAACTGGAATTACATCACTTCCACTAGCTTTGTCTGTAGTGATGCTTCCTAAGGCCCACTTGACTTCATACTCCAGGATGTCTGGCTCTAGGTGAGTGATCACACCATTGTGGTTATCTGGGTTATTAAGATCTTTTTTTAATAGTTCTTCCTTGTATTCTTGCCACCTCTTCTTAATATCTTCTGCTTTTGTTAGGTCCGTATCATTTCTGTCCTTTATTCTGCTCATCTTTACATGAAATGTTCCCTTGGTATCTCTAATTTTCTTGAAGAGATCTCTAGTCTTTCCCATTCTATTGTTTTCCTCTATTTCTTTTCATTGATCACTGAGGAAGGCTTTCTTATCTCTCCTTGATATTCTTTGAAACTCTGCATGCAGATGGGTATATCTTTCCATTTTTCCTTTCCTTTTGCTTCTCTTCTTTTCATAGGTATTTGTAAGGCCTCCTCAGACAACCGTTTTACATTTCTTCTTCTTTGTAATGGTTTTGATCACCACCTCCTCTACAATGTTATGAACCTCCTTTCATATTTCTTCAGGCACTCTATCTACCAGATCTAATGCCTTGAATCTATTTCTCACTTCCACTGTATAATCATAGGGTATTTCATTTAGGTCATACCTGAATGGTCTAGTGGTTTTCCCTACTTTCTTCAATTTAAGTTGAATTTGGCAATAAGGAGTTCATGATCTGAGCCACAGTCAGCTCCTGGTTTTGTTTTTGTTGCTATATAGAGCTTCTCCATCTTTGACTGCAAAGAATATAATCAATCTGATTTCGATGTTTACCATCTGGTGATGTCTATGTGTAGAGTCATCTCTGTTTTTTGAGGAGCCTCCATACTGTTTTCTATAGTGACTGCACCAATTTATATTCCCACTTCCATTGCAAAAGAGTTCCCTTTTTTTCACAGCCTCACCAGCACTTGTTATCTCTTTTATTTTTAATTGTAGCCATTTTAACAGGTGTGAGATGATAGCTCATTGTGATTTTGATTTGCATTTCAGTGTTGAGCACTGTTTCATGTACCTGGTGGCCATTTGTATGTCTTTGAAAAAATGTCTATTCCATTCCTTTGCACATTTAAAAAGTAATGTTTATTTTATTTTGGAGTATAGTTGATTAATAGGCTTCTTGAATGGCTCAGCATTAAAGAATCTGCCTGCAATGAAGGAGAGATAGGAGATGCAGGTTTGATCCCTGGATTAGGAAGATCCCCTGAAGGAGGAAATGACAACCTTATCCAGTATTCTTGCCTGGAAAATTCCATGGACAGAGGTGCCTGGCAGGCTACAGTCCATGGCATTGCAAAGAACATGACTGAAGAATAGTTGATTAACAATGCTGTGTTCGTCTGAGGTGTACAGCAAAGTGATTCAGTTATACACATGAATCTATTCTTTCTTCAAATTCTTTCGCATTTCAGTTATTAGAGAATATTGAACAGAGTTCCCTGTACTGTACAGTAGGTCCTTGTTGGTTATCTATTTTAAATATAATAATGTGTATATGTCAATCACCCTTTGCAAATTTTTAATCAGATGGTTTGATATTTTTTGCTATTGAGTTGTATGAGTTCTTTATACATTTTGTATATTAACCCCTTATCAGATATACTTTGCAGATATTTTTTCCTATTCTGTAATTTGCTTCTTCGTTTCATTGAAGGTTTCTTTTGATGTACAGAAGCTTTTTAGTTTGATGTGGTAACAATGCTTATTTTTGCTTTTCTTGCTTTTGCTTTTGGTTCAAATCCAAAAACTAATTGGCAAGATCAATATCAAGGAGCTTATCCCCTGTATTTTCTTCTAGGAATTTTATGGTTTTAGGGCATATGTTGAAGTCTTCAATCTCTTTTGAGTTGTCTTTTGTGTAGGATTCAATAAAGAGGTCCAGTTTCATTTTTCAGCTTGTGGCTTTCCGATTTACTTAACATCATTGATTGAAGGGACTGTAGTTTCTTCATTGTATATTCTTGGCTGCTTTTTCATAAATTAATTGACCACATGTGCATGGGTTTATTTTTGGGCTATCTATTATGTTCTGTTAATCTAAGGTCTGATTTTATGCCAGTTTGATACTGTTTTGATTACTATAGCATTGTAATATAGTTTGAAATCAGAATGTGTGATGCCTCCAGTTTTGTTCTTTTTTCTCAAGATTGCTTTTGCTATTTCAAGTTTTTTTTTTTTTTTGTGGCTCCATATGAATTGTAAGATTTTTTTCTATTTCTGTGAAAAATACCATTGGAATTTTGATAGAAATTGACTGAATCTGTAGATCACTTTGAGTAATATGGTGTGCTTAGTCACTCAGTTGTGTCTGACTCTTTTCAGCCTCATGGACAATAGCTTGCCAGGCTCCTCTGTCCATGGAATTTTCCAGGCAAGAATACTAGAGCAGGTTGCTGTTTCCTACTCCAGGGGATCATCCCAACCCAGGGATTGAACCCATACATGTCTCTTGTGTTTCCTGCTTTGACAGTGGATTCTTTACCACTAGTGCCACCTTGGAAGCCTGGATAGTATGGACATTTTAACAATACTAATTATTCCAATGCACAGTATGGAATATCTTTCCATTTCTTTGTGTCTTCTTTAACTTATTTCACAAATATCTTATAATTTTCAGCGTGCTTCCTCCAGCCCAGCGTTTCTCATGATGTACTCTGCATATAAGTTAAATAAGCAGGGTGACAATATACAGCCTTGATGTACTCCTTTTCCTATTTGGAACCAGTCTGTTGTTCCATGTCCAGTTCTAACTGTTGCTTCCTGACCTGCATGTAGGTTTCTCAAGAGGCAGGTCAGGTGGTCTGGTATTCCCATCTCTTTCGGAATTTTCCACAGTTTATTGTCATCCACACAGTCAAAGGCTTTGGCATAGTCAATAAAGCAGAAAGAGATGTTTTTCTGGAATTCTCTTGCTTTTTCAATGATCCAGCAGATGTTGGCAATTTGATCTCTGGTTCCTCTGACTTTTCTAAAACCAGCTTGAACATCTGGAAGTTCACGATTCACGTATTGCTGAAGGCTGGCTTGTGGTGATGGACAGGGAGGCCTGGCGTGCTGTGTTTCATGGGGTCACAAAGAGTTGGACACGACTGAGTGACTGAACTGAACTGAACTGATAGAGATCATTAATGTCCTTGGTTAAATGTATTTCTAAGTATTTTACTCTTTTTGATGTTATTATAAATGGTATCATTTTCTTAATTTCTCTTTCTGATGTTTTATTGCAACTGATTTTGTATATTAATTTTGTATCCTGCAACTTTACTGAAGTCACTTATTAGTTCTAACAGTTTTTTTATGGTGTCAGGGTTTCTGTATATAATATGTCATCTGCAAACAGAAATAATTTTACTTATTTTTTCTTTCTTGGATGCCTTTATTTCTTTTCCTACCCGAATTGCTTTGGCTTATTTATGGTGAATAAAAATGGTGAGAGTGAGCACTCTCAGTCTTGTTTCTGATCTTAGAGGAATAGTTTTCAGCTTTTCACCCTTGATTATGATGTTAGCCATGAGCTTGTCATGTATAGATTTTATTATAGTGAGGTACATTGCTTCTATGGGCTTCCTCAATGTCTCAGCAGTAAAGAATCCTCCTGCAATGCAGGGGCCACAGGAGATACAGGTTCGATCCTCGGGTCAGGAAGATCCCCTGGAGAAGGGAATGGCAACCCATTCCAATATTCTCACCTGAAGAATCCCCTGGCAGAGGAGCCTGGCAGGCTACAGTTCATATGGTCTCAGAGTCAGACATGGCTGAAGCGACTAAGCACACGCACATACATGGCTTATATGTCCAGTTTGTTGAAAGTTTTTATCAGAAAATATGTTGAATTATGAAAAATGCTTTTTCTGCATTTATTGGGATGATTAGATGATTTGTATCCTTCATTTTGGCAATATATATCAGATATAAACTACTATCTATAAAATATATAAACAGCAAAGTCCTACTGTATAGCCCAGAGAACTATATTCAGTATGGTAATAATACCATATTGCTATTTCAAGTTTTTTGTGGCTCCATATAGGAAAGATAACAAAAAAGAATATATATATATATATATATATATATGAATCCTTGTGCTATATACCTGAAATGATACAACATTGTAAATTAACTATATTTCAATAAAATAGTAAAATGAATACATGTGTAATTCAATATAAATTTAGCACCCTACACCAAAAAATTTCTGCTTTGGTAAAACTAACAGCAGCAAATCATAGAGCTTGTCAGGATCTAAGGCTTCACTGGGAGTCACTATAGAAATCTGTACCAGGAGGAGGCATCAAATGTGGTGGCCTGCAGTTCTCAGCAGTGAATCCCAATGGGACTGTATTAGCATGATTCCAGCAGGAATTACTGCCCAGCTGGTTGTCAGGAGGAAGATAGGCAGAGGCTGCCACTCTTATTTGGTCTCCCAATTACAGAACTTTCTGATGCTGGTCAGATTTTTCCAGCTGTCCACACTACACATGAGAAAGACCTAAATTAGCCTCTGTACTCCATTCTCCCACTTTTAGTAGTTTGAGGACTGTAATGTCAGAGAAACATCACATTTGATACTGTGAATCCAACTAAAATTCTGTCATTTTTACTTTTAATGATATTTTTTAAATAGTATAAGCTTGTATGTGGAAAAATAATGAATCATAACACTGTAAATAACTTATTAGTATCTCCCTAATATTTGGGGCAGGAAATTATCTTAATCTTCCACTATTGGGAGATGGCATGAAAAATTATTTAATCACAAGATACACAATGTTAATCCCTAAAATCAATCTAAGATAATATAATAACTAAATATTCTATCATGATTTTAAAGCCATTATCCAAATTGGTTGCTGAAAAAGGAAACTAAACATAATAAGAACTGTGGAACCATTAATAATATTCTGGTGTCACTAAAAGTTAGCTATAAGAATTCTCATCCAAAATTACAAACATAATTCAAAAATCACAGAGGACTTAAAACAAAACACAAAATGACAGTCATGAAATTCATCAGCTGTTTTAATAGCAACTTACATTTATATGATGCCTTACACTTTGAAACTCAATTTCACAGATGTTTTCTTAATACAATAATCCTTTGAAGTAGGTGTATATGCACCATTATTTTTGTTTTTCATATGAATGTACTGAGGCTCAAAAAGATTATGTAACTTGGCAATGTCAGACCTTTAATTCACTTTTCCTATCTCCAAAGTAGGTGTTTTTCTTCTTTCTCTCTGCTGGTCACAGATATTAATATTCATTGCACGCTTGCTCAGTCGCTTCAGTCATGTCTGACTCTGCAATCCCATGGACTACAGCCCACAAGGCTGCTCGGTCCATGGGGTTTTCTCAGCAAGAATACTGGAGTGGATTACTGTTTCCTTCTCCAGGGGATCTTCCTGACCCAGGGATCAAACCCACGTCTCCTATATCTCCTGCATTGTAGGTGGATTCTTTACAGCTGAGCCACCAGGGAAGCCATGAGCCACTGGAGCATGTTCATTACATAGTGGCCATTGGAAAGCATCTCAAATTGCCTGGGAACTCAAATAATCACCTATACATGGTGTGTGTGTGTGTGTGTGTGACACACTGGTGCTAATATTCAGCTTTTTTGTGGCATTGCTGGTCCCAAATGAACCACTTGGTAGCCATGCCTTTGTATGTTCTTCTACCTTATATCTGGGCTGAGCCTGTATTGGTATTAGCCAAAGAATATGGTGAGGTTGCTGCTATGCCATTTCTGGCCTAAGCCTTAAGAAGATCTGCCATCTTCTGCTTTATACTCTCAGGAGCCTGGAATATCATGAAAGAAGTCTGACTATTGTGTGAAAGACACTATCTGTGTGTACACATCATATGGAGAGGCCTCATGGAGAGAGAGAAAGCTCTTCTAGAATCCTGTCTGAGCTCAGCTCCCAGTCACTAGGCCTGCTGAATTTAGCCACACTATTGACCGATGGGAGGACTGACAAAAGAACCCCCAGCTGAGCACAGCTCAAGCCACAGAATTGTAAGAAAAGAAAAGGAATTTTGTTTTAAATTACCAAGTTTTGCAGTAGTTTGCTATACAGCAACAGATAACTGAAATAAATGTCAAAGCAATGAGCCTCAGTTTTCAGTACTCTGTCCAAGTCCACAGTTATTGAATGAGTGAATGTTCCCCAATCCTGTATCTCAAAGTCCTGATGACAGTTCTATGAATTCACATTAAATATTTTTCATCATCAAGGAAAGGGAAAAGCCTGCTGTGAAAGACCCCAAAATTCATGAAATTGACTAATTTTTTTTTCTATCAGAGCAATAATACTACTAATTGTTTGAAGCAAAGACACAGGCACAACGTGGCTGCCTAGATATGAAATGACACTCCATAAACTTGCAATTTCATTTCTCATCCATGAATGCATTTGCATCCTATGAGGGCTGCTCTGTATGCGGGTGCTTTCAATTCTGGAAATGTCATCTGGGAAAAGATAGCAGCAGCTTGGCCATGAAACCACAGGTTTGAAAATTAGCAAATTTTCACCACTCTGTTCATTAGTGAAATCAATGAGACTTTGAAAGGACTGAGGAAAATTGTCAAAATATAAAAAAATGAAAATGATGAGATGAATGGGACTTCAGGTGCACAGGGGTGAATGTGGTAGAGGGCCAGCCCACTGAGTGTCCTTTTATATGTACCAACAGACCTCAAACACTAAACTCATTTGCATCAACCACATCAACTGCTCTGACTCTAGGTCATTTGCAATTTCTGGGTACTTGAATGTACTCTTTGGGCTCATTTCTTGATTTAATTTCCTTTCTCTTCAGATTAAGACCATATCAGAATTTGAGAGATTTTCCTCAACTATGTGATTTTAAGGAAAGTCATTTTAAGAGATTTGAGTTATTGTATATTTAAACCTTAATACAAAAGATAATCATGGTTTATACAATAAAAAGAGGAGGGGGAAAAGCCTGAACTGATAAGATCTAGCTCTTTCATCTCCAGTGACTTGTGTTAATTTTTCTAAAAGCAACTGGTATTTGTCAAGAAACTAGCAATGAGTAGGGGCTTCCTTTGTGGTCCAGTGGTTAAGACTCTGCAGGGGGCATGAGTTCAATCCCTGTTCCAGGAACTAAGATCCCATTTGCCCTGTGACATGGTTAAAAAAAAAAAAAAAAAACTAGCAAGGGCAAAGAAAAGCATTACAAAGAGCCCTTGCCTTCAAAAAGCTTACAGTTGAATTTGGAAAAAGAAGTGGTATGGGAGTATTTTAACAATTCTGAGTCAGAGAGCCTCAAAGGAGCTAATGATGAAGCCAATCTTTCTTTCAAGTGAAATAAGCACATTGATTTCCTTATTTTTTGTGCCAATTGGCAACAGGATTCCCTAGTGCCCACCTCTTTTGGGACATCAGAAATGCCTACAATCTTGAAATATATCAGGTAATCTACAGCTGCTGCTGCTGCTACTAAGTTGCTTCAGTTGTGTCTGACTGTGTGACCCCATGGACAGCAGCCCACCAGGCTCC
This sequence comes from Aepyceros melampus, assembly GCA_006408695.1. Lineage (NCBI taxonomy): Eukaryota > Metazoa > Chordata > Mammalia > Artiodactyla > Bovidae > Aepyceros > Aepyceros melampus. The sequence continues at coordinate 34,344 of SJXQ01003125.1, read as the reverse complement.
TCTGTCCACGGAATTCTCTAGGCAAGAGTACTGGAGTGGGTTGCCATTTCCAATCTATAGCAAGTTAGATTAAGTCATGTATTACAGTTGACAATGAAAATGAGATTTCATGTATATTTTTTCTAACAAAATAATCCTAAAAAGTAAGTGAAGCATGAATGATTATTTCCACTTTTTGGATAAATAAATTGAGAGATGTCCATTCAGTAAATTTAAAAGTCTGGAGGTAATACATTCATGGATAATAAGTTGATGCCTTTGAGCAAACATCTTAAGAAATATAAATATTACTTTGTCCAGTTATCCTGATAAGGGAATCAGAGGGAGAAATTATGAAGGAGTAGAGGATTTATATGCAAAAAAAAAAGATAAGTATCCTGGAATGTAGTAAGGGCAACTGTTCTTATGGAGGAATCTTAAACTCAGGTGTCATAAGATTGCTGCAATGCAATTAGGAAGGAGTCAGTCCCTCACTCTACATCCCATTTTCAAGTGAGTGCCAAAAAGTTCACAGAAACTGCTAACTCAAAGTAGAAAATGAATGACGGGATTAACATGGTGGAAGTTTCCTTTTCTTTCCCAGGTTTGAAATAATGCATGCTTCCTAGTGTGTAAGAGAGTATTACACTTACTGTGTCTGGGTTATTTTCACTATATTGTATGTGAGCACACACATTATGCATATTCACATACATACAAACACATTATCATCTTAATTTACTGTATTTAGTGGACATATAGTCTGAAAAGGACACAGGGCCCTTTCTATTTTCATTTGTACCATACTGATTGACAGAAACGCTTTCAGCACCATTTTGAACAGAACCAGAAAAAAATATGCTATTTTGTGAAGTCTTAACTGTCTTAATGTTTAGTGGAGAATCTTTCCCATCTTCTCATATCCCACAGCATCCTTTAGGATTGTTTGAACAAGATGTATGTTCTAAAACAACTCTAAGACACACGCTGGACTGATGGAAAATCCAGTTTTAATTTCTGGTCTCTAGTAAACCACTGTTGGGAAGTGGAAATAGAATTTTGAGACCAAAAAATGAAGTGGGCAACTCTGTAAAGTGTAATTATGAAGTTTATCGTGGGTAAGTTACAGGCAGTTACAGTCAAGTCACAGTCAACTTGACAGTCAAGTTGACAGTCACAGTCAACTTCCCAGGTGACTCAGTGGGAAAGAATTCGCCTGCTAAGCAGGAGACACACAGGAAATGCACGTTCGATCCCTGGGTCAGGAAGATCCCCTGGAAAAGGAATGGCAACCCATTCCAGTATTCTTGCCTGAGAATCCCATGGACACAGGAGCCTGACAGGCTACAATCTATGGGGTCACAAGAGTCAGATATGACTTAGTGACTCAACACCAACAATAACTTCTAGGCAGGAAGGATCAGGCAGTTGGAAGATACAGAGGCATTCACAGCTACACTCCACATGGCTAAAAAGGGTACACAGTAATTTGAAAGGGCCAAAGCTAAAAACAGAATCTGACTACCAAGTTAAAAAGCAATCTACACGGATCAGAAGCAGGGACTGCCCCTCCCCCATTGAGAGTCTTATGATGATTAACCAGCAAAAAGCATTAAAGATTAATCAACAAAAGGCACACTTCTGGTTTTCATATCAGCTGAAGATACAGGTAAAAGTTGATTGAGAACTTATCTGACTTGGGTGCATTCCTTATGAGTGGGCTAAAGCTCAGTAAGACCAAAAGGGGAGGGCATAGGAGTGCAGACCTGGGATGGAACTGACAAAATAGAGTCAGTATAGTTTAGCCCACACAGAGATTCAAACTCTTTTTTTGCCTCAGTTGCCTTTTTAGTCAGTTATAAATTGGGGATGGTTAGAATAGGTGGCGCTAGTGGTAAAGAACCCACCTGCCAATGCAGAAGATACAAGAGACGTGGGTTCAATCCCTTGGTTGAAAAGATTCTCTGGAGTAGGAAATGGCAACCCACTCCAGTATTCTTGCCTGGAGAATTCCATGGACAGAGGAGCCTGGTGGGCTATGGTTCGTAGGGTCTCAAGGAGTCAGACATGACTGAAGCAACTTAGCACAGCACACAGCACAGAACAGAGTCTAGTCATTTCCAGATGGAAGTTTAACCATGTTAGGAATTCCTTGGTATTACTTTGACATACAGGAAACAAGTTTATCTTAAATATGGGATTGTTATTTTTTCCTCAATGATCCTGTAGACTCAAATAAGAGATAATGCAATGTATATCCTGTGCATACTGACATTTTCCCCCTTCTGCTTCTTCATGAGAGCTAAAGTAAAGATACAGTTAGTCCAACCATGGCAATGAATAAGCCTCCTCAGCAGCTCATGCCAGACATTTCTCATGCTTTGTCTAGCTGTCTCTAATTTTCTGTTTGATTTTCCACCACTCCCAAGTAAGATAGAAGGTTGCTTTGGCAGAAATCAAATGTGCAAAAATGTTTTACCATCTGCTGGAATACTCTTGGATGTTATTCCTCCAGAAACACTCATTATTAAAAATATTTATTGGACATCAACAATATATCAAACTCTGTTCAAAATATGGCTGCCTCACAGTTATTACTCAAACAGGAATTAAAAACAGTATTTGTTGCATTTAAGAATTAGCAAGAGTTAGCCCTCCTCCTGAACTCTGTTATCTTGACACTATCTTTACCCTTGCAAGAGGAATAAGTTATTTAAGACAAGAATTGTGTTTCTCTTATTTAGAATATTCACAGCCTTATAGCCCTTAACACAACACTTGCACATAGTAGAGACTAAAATGTTGATTGATCAGGAAAATTGTGAAGGCCTGTTTCATCATCTAAACTGCCAGTTTCTTAAAGGGCAGTGACAGGATTCACTATTTCTTATGTATCTGTTGTTTTTGTTTTTCATGCTTAGCATCTGATGGACCAGTCTTGATTCGGAAAACTGCCCACTGTAAAAGCTGGAACCAAAAATACTTGTTTCCCCAGGCTCTCTTGTAGCTTGAGTACGGGCAGGTGACCTAGTTATACCTATTAGATGCTAATAGTGGTAAGAATAATAACAAACTGTGGAAAATTCTTAAGGAGATGGGAGTACTAAACCACCTTACTGATCTCCTGAGAAGCCTGTATGCGGGTCAAGAGGCAACAGTTAGAAGTGGACATAGAACAACTGACTCATTCAGAATTCAGAAAGGAGTATGACAAGGCTGTTTATTGTCACCCTGCTTATTTAACTTATATACAGAGTGTGTGTTAAGTTGCTTCAGTTGTGTTGGACTTGAAGAAGAAATTATACTTTTTAACCCCAGGGACATAGTAGCATCCTTAAAGAAAGAGTACATGCTGAAAAATATTTTACTGATTGATATCATCTCAATAACATCAGAACAAGAGTCATTAGCACAGTGCATACATGGCTCAATAAGGAAATGTTATTCTTTTTGGACTGAGGTAGGAAATACATGAGTTACTTAAAATCAGTGTCATAAAAGAGGAACAGAAGATTTTACCGAATTCAGACTGCTTTGAATTCGATTTAGTCAAATCAATTTTTGGAACTAGACAGTTCTAAAATGGAGAATGAGTGTAGGTGCAGCCTTCAGGCAAAAATTAGATAAAATAAGAATGAAAGGATGGATTTTCAATGTCATTCATCTAATGTCATTGTTAGACTAATAGTTCATGCTCTCCCCCTTCCTTTCCTTCTTCTCACCTTCCCCAAGCACACTCATGTAATAAGGTCAGAGGAAGTTGTTTTGGGATTATGTGTCAAAGAGATTAAAGAAAAGATGAGAGAGAGAATATGATGAGAGAGAAAGCTGGGAAACTATGTTGGCTATGAAAATGGACCTATGGACTGAACTATGTGTTCTAGGGAGGGGAATCTGCTAGCCAGCTGCAGCGGAGCAGGTGGAGAATGGCCAGTGTCAGAGAACTGAAGCCATTATCTGCATTTAAACAATCAGAAGTTGATCCTTTGGATGCCAGTGTTATGAATCAATGTCAAGCAGTTCATTCTTTTTTGTATTCATTCTACAATCATTGACTGAAGGCTTGTTTTGTGTCTTGTGTTGCTCTAGGCCCTGGAGATAGAACAATGAATGAGATGGGTAACATCTTAAATTCAAGGAGCTTATATTCTATTTATTTAATTTTTAAATTTTCCATTATAGTTTATCACAGTATATTAAATATAGTTTCCTGTGCAATATAATAGGACCTTGTTGTTTATCCATTCTATATATAATATTATAGTTTGCATCAACCCCCTCCCCCATCCACCTCCCCACTGGCAACCACAAGTCTGTTCAAGGAGTTTATATTCTAGTAAGAGAGATCATAAGCAATCAAGGAAGCAAAAATATATTCTGGTATTAAATAGTAATAAGTACTATGAAGAGAAATTAAATAGGAAAGCAAGACAGAGGGTGACAAGGCCTGCTGTTTTGGGCAGAGCTGTTAAAGAAGTTCTCTCTCTAAGGTGGCTCCTTTTGAGAAGAGACTTGGATAAAGTTAATTCAAGCAGATAAGGATGCTCCAGGTGGCTTAGATGGGAAAGAATCTGCCTGCACTGCAGAAGAACCGTGTTTAATCTCTGGGTCAGGAAGATCCCCTAGAGAAGGGAATGACTACCCACCAGTATTCTTGCCTGGAGAATTCCATGGACAGAGGAGCCTGGTGGGCTACCATCCATGGGGTTGCAAAGAGTTGGACACAACTGAGCGACTAACACTTTCACTTCACTCTCAGAGAAAGAATAGCTAGGGAAAAGTTTCTGAGGCATATTGTATTTAACTTACTTGAGCAGCCACAAGATGGCTATTTTATGTGGAGGTGACTGACTAGTGGAAGAATGATGGGAGATGAGGTAGAACAGTGTGTTGGGCACTATAAGCCTGTGTACTTAGTCACTCAGTTGTGTCCAACTCTTTGTGACCCCATGGACTGTAGCCCACCAGGCTTCTATTCCTTGGAATTTTCCATGCAAGAATACTGAAGTGGGTTGCCATTTCCTCCTCCAGGGGATCTTCCTGACCCAGGGACCCAATGCATATCCCCTTGTGTTCTGCATTGCAGGCTGATTCTTTTCCCACCAAGCCATCAGGGAAAGTGCTGACCAAATCCTCTTTAATGGACCTGTTTCCCCAGCTCTAGGAGTGCCATGGACAGGCCTTTGGGGACTGCCCCATTTGCTGAGAACCCTGATAGCTTAGTTAGTAGAGAGTCTGCCTGCAATGCAGGGGACACCGGTTTGATTCCTGGGTTGGAAAGATTCACTGGAGAAGGGATAGGCTACCTACTCCTGTATTCTTGGGCTTCCCTTGTGGCTCAGTTGGTAAAGAATCTGCCTGCAATGAGGGAGACCTGGGTTTGATCCCTGGGTTGGGAAGACTCCTGGAGAAGGGAAAGGCTACCCACTCCAGTGTTCTGGCCTGGAGAAGTCCATGGACTGTATAGAGTCCAAAGAGTTGCAAAGACTCAGACATGACTGAGTGATTTTCACTTTTCACTTTCATGTCAACTAAGGCCATGCTCCTTCCCAACCTGCCTTCATCTGATGAGTGATCACTGAAGGAGTGTAAAGGCCTGGCATCTTGGCCTAACTTGGAACTACTATAAAGGGGCATTCCAGCTCCAGTGCTCCCCCATGAGATTGGTCAAGACTATTGTAATTGAATGTCTTCCTCTGCTACGTTTGCCTTGTTGCCATCCTTTCCACTTGTGCTGATCCCAAGGGCACTCCCTAATAAATACCCTGCCCTCTAAACTCCATCTCAGATGGAGAATCCAGACTGCATCAGAGTTTGATAAGGACTTATGTAAGTAATTAGAAGTACTATGGAAAGATTCTGTAGGATTCTAAGCAGAAAGAAAGAAAGTGAAGTTGCTCGGTCATGTCCAACTCTTTGTAACCCCATGGGCTATAGCCTACCACGCTCCTCTGTCCATGGGATTTTCCAGGCAAGAATACTGGAGTGGATTGCCATTTCCTTCTCCATTCTAAGCAGAGGAGTGATGCAATTAGTCTTATCTTTTTGTTATTGGAGTATAGTTTCTTTACAATGTTGTGTTAGTTTCTGCTTTACAGCAAAGTATATCAGCTACATGTATACATATATCCCCTCTCTCTTGAGCCTCCCTCCCACACACCCCCAATCTCACCTTTACAGGTCATCATAGAGAGCCAGGCTGGACTCCCTGTGCTATACAACAGCTTCCAACTAGCTATCTATTTTACACATAGTAGAGTGTATATATGTCAGTATTATTCTCCTAATTCATCCTATCCTCCCTTTAATATCTAAATGTAAGACCAGACACTATAAAACTCTTAGAGGAAAACATAGGGAAAAAACTGATTGACATAAATCACAGCAGATCTTTTTTGACCCATCTCCTAGAGTAATGAAAATAAACCAAAAATAAACAAATAGGACCTAATTAAGCTTAAAATTTTTTGCACAGCAAAGGAAAACATACACAGAATGAAAAAGACAGCCCTCAGAATGGGAGAAAGTATTTGCAAATGAAGCAGTGGACAAAGGATTAATCTCCAAAATATGCAAACAGCTCATGGAGCTCAATATCAAAAAAACAAACAACCCAATCAGAAAATGGATGGAAGACCTAAGCAGACAATTTTTCAAAGTCTTATCTTTTAAAGGGGTTACTTGGCTGTAGTATGCAGAAGAAACTGTAGAGGGAAAAGAGAAAATTGGGAAGATATTGTCACCCAGGCAAGAGATGATTAATCTAGAGAAATGAGAAATGAATGGGTTCAGGGTATTTTCTAAAAGCATAGCTTCAAGGGATCAAGCAATGCTCTTTAGCCCATCAAAGCAGCTATAAGCTTTAACAATTAGCATCAGAAACAAAAGAGTTGATTAAAAACATGGCTAACTAGTTTACAATCACAAGTATTGTTTAAATTACAAATAAAATCAAGTCACCTCTTATATTCATAACCTGAATTGTTTATGTCACAGAAACAAAAATTACCTGGTGAAGCATCCAGTTCATGCTGGTGGGCTTGTCATTGTTATTCATTCACTAAGTGGTGTCCAACTCTTTGTGATCCCATGGACCACAGTATGCCAGGATTCATCACTATCTCCCTGAGTTTTCTCAAACTCATGTCGATTGAATCAGTGATGCCATCCAACCTTCTCATCCTCTGTCATCCCCTTCTCCTTCTGCCTTCCATCTTTCCCAGCATCAGGATCTTTTCCAATGAGTCGACTCTTCGCATCAAGTGGCCAAAGTATTGGAGCTTCAGCCTCAGCATTAGTCCTTCCAATGAATATTCAAGATTGGTTTCCTTTAGGATTGGCTGGTTTCATCTCTGGTGGGCTGTGCACTCTTTATATCTGAGATCAGCAAACTATAGTCCTTAAGACAAATCTGGCCTGCTGCATGCTTTCTTGTGGTCCACAAATAATAATGGTTTTTATATTTTTAAGTGGTTGAAAAGAATCAAAACAAAAATAATCTTTTATTATATGAAATTCAAATTTCAATGTCCACACATGAGTTTTATTGGTACATAGCCTTGTGCATTCATTTACATGTAGTCTGTGGTTGCTTTCGGTCTCTAAGTGTTGAATTATTGTGACACAGATTATATAGCCCACAAAGCCTAAAATATTTATTAGCTGGTCCTTATAGAAAAATTTTTCTGACCTCTCACTTATCTCAAAGAAGTACAGCCTAAGGTCATCCATGGAATGCCCAGTTAATGTTGGTGGGGCTGGTAGCCTATTTTCTTATGTTAACATTGTTTGTGCTAGCTACCAGGTGATGAGCAATGATTTAGGGTCAGTTTTGTTCAGGTAAGTTTGTGTGCAGGTCCTATTGAACTCTGGCCTGTTCTGTGATTCCTTTTGCTCATTTCAAACTCAGCCATTAAAAAGAATACATTTGAATCAGTTCTAATGAGGTGGATGAAACTGGAGCCTATTACACAGAGTGAAGTAAGCCAGAAAGAAAAACACCAATACAGTATACTAACGCATATATGTGGAATTTAGAAAGATGGTAATGATAACCCTGTATGCGAGACAGCAAAAGAGACACAGATGTATAGAACAGTCTTTTGGACTCTGTGGGAGAGGGAGAGGGTGGGATGATTTGGGACAATGGCATTGAAACATGTATAATATCATATACAAAATGAATTGCCAGCCCAGGTTCGATGTATGATACAGGATGCTTGGGGCTAGTGCACTGGGATGACCTAGAGGGATGGTACAGGGAGGGAGGTGGAAGGGAGGTTCAGGATGGGGAACACGTGTATACCCGTGGCAGATTCATGTTGATGTGTGGCAAAACCAATACAATATTGTAAAGTAATTAGCCTCCAATTAAATTATTTTATTAAATTTATATTAAAGAAAACAAAGTCTGTTGTAGTACCTTGCATATTAGTTGTTTCTTCTTATTATAAAACCTGGACTTGGGCCTCTGTCACTAACCTTGTAATTTTCAACTAGTCATACCTACTGTGTAGCACGGAGTCACAAACAAAAGCAAACAGCAAATATGTCCGTGCTGTTCTCCACAGTTTTCTGTGGAATGTGTTTCAATTTCTCCTTGCTGTTGACACTTGTCCCTGTCTCATGTTTTTCCCCTTCCCCAGCAATTTGTACTTGACCTTTAAACATGATCTTCCAAGTACTGATCTTCAGCGTTCTCTAGGAATTTTGACTCATGTTGGCTTTTCCCTCCTTCTGCTCATGGCTATGCCATACTGTTAAGTCACTTCAGTCGTGTCCGACTCTGTGCAACCCCATAGACGCCAGCCCACTAGGCTCCCCCGTCCCTGGGATTCTCCAGGCAAGAACACTGGAGTGGGTTGCCATTTCCTTCTCCAATGCAGGAAAGTGAAAAGTGAAAGTGAAGTTGCTCAGCCATGTCCAACTCTTAGCGACCCCATGGACTGCAGTCCACCAGGCTCCTCCGTCCATGGGATTTTCCAGGCAAGAGTACTGGAGTGGGGTGCCATTGCCTTAGGAAGCCCTAAACTGGCTCTGGTCCCGGAACTCAGCTGCAGTGCTGCCCTCCTTGCATGACTCTTCCCTGCTGCTAGAGGCTGCTTCACCAGCTGTCTGTCTTTCCACTGAGCTCCTGCTGTTGCTCTATATGGTCATCTCCTCTTTACAGGAGCACATGTTTGAAAAGCCCACATCCCACTTCACGTTGCTTATTCTCCATCCTTTGAACTCTTTTCTTTTGATCACAGCCCCGTACCTACCAACAGAAGCCTCTTGAGTCTTTAAGAATGTAGGAAACATCTTTTGCCACAGGGCCTGAAAATTTACTTACATTAATTATAACAAGAAACATCACCATTACAGCTCATATTTATTAAGCACATAACTCTGTGTCTGATGGTACATGTATTAGTCAGCTCGAATTTTCATTCTTTAGTATGTTACTAAAGGCTGTGTGGCTTAGAGAATAGACATTTCTTTCTCACAGTTGGGAGGCTGGATGTCCAAGGTCAAAGTACTGGCAGTTTGGTTTTTACTGGGCCCTCTCTCCTTGGGTTGCCTTCTTACTGTGTTCTTACATGGTCTTTTCTCTGTGCGTGATCCCTGGTGTCTCTTCCTCTTATAAAGATACCAGTCTTACTGGATTAGGGCCCTGCCCTTATGACCACATTTAACCTTAATAGCTTCTTTAAAGGCTCCATCTCCAAATTCAGTTACTTGGGGTTTCCACTTCATCATATGCATTTAGCAGGGACACGATTTAGTCCAGAACAGTGCATTACCCACTTTACATAAAAATGTCAACATCTCCATGAGACAAAAAGATGCTCTTGTCCTCCTCATTTTAGCTGTGCAGAAACTGAGATTTACTTTACACAAAGTTACACTTCTGATAATTTTAGGTAGATTTAGTACTAAATCCCAGGTCTGAATTAATCCACAACTCATTCCCTTAATCCCTCTTGTATACATCCTCTGAAAGATGATCAACTTCTTTTTTAGGATTTATTCTAATTATACAGGAGTCTTTTTTTGTCTATTGGCAGTGAGCTCCTTGGTGACCTCTAGGGCTCTTTGGGCAAGGGTCCTTGCAGCCTGCAGTAACCCGTTGAGCTACAAGGACTGTACTGCATCAGGCTAATTGTAGAAGAGACCTGGAACACAGCAAGAGTCAACCCAGTACAAGGGTGTTAGGGCTATAGTTTGTACAGGACTCTGTGGCTTGGTTTTATTGCATTCTGGGCAAAGGACAATTTGATAAGCTTCCATGATTTTGAGTGAGAATAAAAAAAGTGTACACTGTGTGTGTGTGTGTTTGGTTCTATCCAGTTTTATTCAAGGCATAGGTTTCTGTATCAGTTAAGACCCAGAACAAGCAATTCTATCAACACAAGGATACATTGTGTTTTTTTCTCATACCATCCCCAGCTCCTTCCCTTTCCTGAATCCCTGACAATGACTAATCTAACCTTCCTTTCTAAAATTTTGTCATTTCAAAAAATGTTACAGTATGGAATCATACAGTATATAACCCTTTGGGATTGGCTCTTTTTCTCTCAGTGTAATTTCAAATATTCATCCAAATTGTTGTAGGTATCAATAGTTCATCCCTTTTTATTGCTGAATTGTACTCCATATGTATATATATACATATACCATAGTTTGTTTAGCCACTCAACTGTTGAAGGATATCTAGACCAGTTCCAATCTTTGCTATCACAATTAAAACTGCTATTGAGGGGGCTGGTCCCAAGATGGTGGAGAAATAGGATGGGGAGACCATTTTCTCCCCCACAAATTCATCAAAAGATCATTTGAATGCTGAGCGACTTCCAAAAAACAACTTCTGAATGCTGGCAGAGGACACCAGGCATCCAGAAAGGCAGCCCATTCTCTTCGAAAGGAAGTAGGGCAGAATATAAAAGACAAAAAGAGAGACAAAAAAGTTAGGGATGGAGACCCATCCTGGGGAGGGAGTCATGAAGGAGAAGTTTCCACAGTAGGAAACTCTCTCAAAGGTGGGTCTGTGGGGAGTTTTGGAATCTCAAAGGGCAATATCACCAGGAGGGGGAAAAAAAAACAACCCACAGAATAGGCGCCTAACCGCAATTGCCAGCAGAGAAGTAGCCCAGATGATTGCATCAGCCACCAGCAAAGGAGGGGCTGGACAGCATCATTGGTCCATAGGATAAGGACCGGGCCTGAATGCCCTGAGGACAATCTGAGGGAGCCAGTGTGAGATAGCAACCCAAACTGTGGGATTGCCAGGGAGGAAAAAAAAAAGAGAGAGAGAGAGAGAGAGAGAGAGAGAACTTTCCCACGAAAGGCTCTAACTAGCAGCCTGGCCCGCTCACAGAACAAAGGATTGAGCAAATACCAAAGGAGAGCTAGCCAGCTGCATACAGACCCCTCCCCCTACCTGACCCCTTCTGCTGGAGGCAGCCAGAGCTGGAAGGCAAGGGCTCCTCTAATCTCAGCCCCAGAGACTGGCATCCTCCACTGAACTGTGAGCAGTCTCCCATTTGCTAACTAC
>SJXQ01003125.1:8234-22632 GCA_006408695.1 Aepyceros melampus | reverse complement strand
TGGGATCTTCAACAGTTGACTTCTGCCAGAAGGGTCACAGCCTGAGATCAGCTCCCCAGAGGAGACACATGGTGCACCTGAAATGGTGCTCTTATGGTGCAACCGGGAAACCAAGTGGCAGGGACCAGGGAGGTGATTAAGATACACAGCCCACCTGGGACAGTGCATTCACCAAGCACCTGGTCATCTGAGCTGCTCAGACCTGGGAAGGGCACAAAACGCATGCCAAACTGAGTCCATGCCCTTGTGGAGTACTCAAGAATCTGAATCTGAGCAGCTTAGACCTGGGAAGTGCACGGTGCAGGGCCCACTTTGGACAGTGACCTGCAGAGCACCCTGGAGCCTGAGCAGTATAGAGCCAGAAAGCACATGCCACTGTGAGCTGGGGAAAACCCAATATGGTCCATACATTGTGAGCACTCCCCACACATGCCAGCAATATTTGTTTGCAGTGTCCCTCCCTTCCCACAACACAACTGAACAAGTGAGCCTAAATAAGTGACTACCTTCACCCCCTTGTGCCAGGGCAGAAATTAGACACTGAAGAAACTTGCAAATAGAGGAAGTCAAAATAAAAAAAGAAGAAGGAACCGCTCTGGAAATGACAGATGCAACAGATTAAAACCCTGTAGTTAACATTGACTAAGCATTGGAGGGGGCCTATAGACCCCTATAGAACAAGTGAAGCTGGAACAAGGAACTATCTGAAACTGACTGACCCCACACTGCCCACACTGCCCACAACAGCTCCAGAGAAATTCCTAGATATATTTTTACTATTATCATTTTTTAATTTTTTTAAGTTTAAGTTCTTTATTACTCCTTTAATTTTCATTTTTATAACCTTGCAAAAAAAAGACCATATTTTTAAAGCAAATTTCATATATAATTATAATTTTTGTGATTGATTTTGTTTTGTATTTTTAATATTGTATTTTTGAGAGTCTAACCTCTACTCTAAATTTTTAATCTTTGCTTTTTGGTATTTGTTATCAATTTTATACCTTTAGGAATCTAACCTTCAGTATCCATTTTCACTTAGGGGCATGATTACTGGCTTGATTGCTCTCTCCCCTTTGACTCTCCCTTTTTCCCCCAGGTCACCTCTATCTCCTCCCTCCCCCTTCTCTTCTCTACTTAACTCTGTGAATCTCTCTGGGTGGTCTGGGCTGTGGAAAACACTTAGGGAGCTGATTACTGGCTAGATTGGTCTCTCCCCTTTGGACTAACTCCTCTTGTCCCCCTGGTCACCGCTATTTCTGTCCTCCCTCTTCCCTTCTCTATGTAACTCTGTGAATATATCTTGGTGTTCCAGACTGTGGAGAGCACATAGGGAATTGATTACTGGCTAGATTGCTCTCTCCCCTTTTGACTCCCCCTCTTCTCCTCCTAGTCACCTCTATCTCCCTTCTCCCTCTTCTGTTCTCCATGTAACTCTGTGAACCGCTTTGGGTGTCCCTTGCTGTGGAGAATTGTTTCAACATTAACCTAGATGTTTTATCATCTGCACTGTGTGGATTGGGAAGGCTCGAGGCTACTGTAAGAATAAGACTGAAAGCCGGAGGCAGGAGGCTTAACTCTAAAACTTGAGAATAGCAGAGAACTCCTGATTCCAGGGAACATTAATAGACAAGAGCTCATCCAAAAGCCTCGATACCTTCACTGAAATGAAGCTCCATCCAAGAGCCAACAAGTTCCAGAGCAAGACATACCATGCTAATTTTCCAGCAAAGCAGAACACAGCCTTGAGCATTAAAAGAAAGGCTGCCCAAAACCATGCCAAACCCATAAACACCCCCAAACTTACTATTGGACACTTCATTGCACTTCAGAGAGAAGAGATCCAGCTCCATCCACCAGAACACAGATGCAAGCTCCCCTAACCAGGAAACCTTGACAAGCCACTAGTCCAACCCCACCCACAAGCAGCAGACTCCACAATAAAGTGGAAACACAAACTCCCAGCCTACAGAACAGACACCCCAAACACAGCAATCTAAACAAAATGAAAAAGCAGAGAAATATTCAGCAGATAAAGGAACATGATAAATGTCCAAGAAGCAAACAAACAAACAAACAAACAAAAAAAAAAACACAGAAGATACAGGGCATCTACCTGAAAAAGAATTCAGAATAATGATAGTAAAAATGATCCAAAATCTTGAAAACAAAATGGAGTTACAGATAAATAGCCTGGAGACAAGGATTGACAAGATGCAAGAAATGTTTAACAAGGACATAGAAGAAATTAAAAAAGTGTCAATTAATAATGAATAATGAAATAACTGAGACCAAAAGCATTCTGGAGGTAACCAACAGTAGACTAACTTAGGCAGAAGATAGGATAAGTGAGGTGGAAGATAGAATTGTGGAAATAAATGAAGCAGAGAGGAAAAAGGAATTAAAAGAAATGAGGACAGCCTTAGAGACCTCTGGGACAATGTTAAATGCCCCAACACTTGAGTCATAGGAGTCCCAGAAGATGAAGACAAAAAGAAAGGGCATAACAAAATACTTGAGGAGATAATGGTTGAAAACTTCCCTAAAACGGAGAAGGAAATAGCCACCTGAGTCCATGAAACCCAGAGAGTACCAAATAAGATTAAACCCAAGGCAAAACACCCAAAAGACACATATTAACTAAGCTAACAAACATCAAAGAAAAGAGCAAATATTATAAGCAGCAAGGGAAAAGCAACAAATAACACACAGTGAATCCCCATAAGGATAACAGCTGATCTTTCCATAGAAACTCTTAGGCCAGAAGGGAATTGCAAGACATACTTAAAGTGATGAAAGAGAAAAACCTACAACCCAGGTTACTATACCCAGCACAGATCTCATTCAAATATGAAGGAGAAATCAAAAGCTTTACAGACAAGCAAAAGCTGAGAGAATTCAGCACCACCAAACAAGCTCTTCAACAAATGCTAAATGTTTCCTAGACAGGAAACATAGAAAAGGTTTATAAACTCTAACCCATAACAACAAAGTAAATGGCAATGGGATCATACTTATCAATGACTGAGCAACTGAACTGAACTGAACTGAACCTTAAATGTAAATAGGTTGAATGCCCCAATGAAAAGACAAAGACTAGCTGAATGGACCCCAAAACAAGACCTCTACATATGCTGTCTACAAGATACCCACCTCAAACCAAGGGACACATACATACTGAAAGTGAATGGCTGGAAAAACATATTTCATGCAAATAGAGACCAAAAGAAAGCAGGAGTAACAATACTCATGTCAGATAAAATAGGCTTAGAAATAAAGGCTGTGAAAAGAGACAAAGAAGGACACTACATAATGATCAAAGGATCAATCTAAGAAGAAGACATGACAACTGTAAATATACATGCACCCAACGGAGGACCACTTCAATATATAAGGCAAATGCTAACAAGTATGAAAGGGGAAATTAACAGTAACACAATAATATTGGGAGACTTCAATACCCCACTCACATCTATGGATAGATCAACTAAACAGAAAATTAGCAAGGAAACACAAGCTTTAAATGATACAATGGACCAGTTAAACCTAATTGATATCTACAGGACATTTCACCCCAAAGTAATGAATTTCATCTTTTTCTCAAGTGCACACGGAACATTCTCCAGGATAGATCACATCTTGGGACATAAACCTAGTCTTAGTAAATAAAAAAAAATTCAAATCATTTAAAGCATCTTTTCTGATCATAATGTGGTAAGATTAGATGTCAACTACAAGAAAAAAACTATTAAAAATACAAGCATATGGAGGCTAAATAAACACTTCTGAATAACCAACAAATTATGGAAGAAATAAAAAGGGAAATTAAAATATGCATAGAAAGAAATGAAAATGAAAACACGACAACCCAAAACCTATGGGATTCAGAAAAGTAGGGCTAAGGGGAAGGTTCATAGCAATACAAGCTTACCTCAAGAAACAAGAGAAAAATCAAATAAATATCCTAACTTGACACCTAAAGCAACTAGAAAAAGAAGAAATGAAGAACCTCAGGGTTAGTAGAAGGAAAGAAATCATTAAAATTAGGGCAGAAATAAATGAAAAAGAAACAAAGGAGACTATAGCAAGAATCAACAAAACTAAAAGCTGATTCTTAAGAAGGTAAATAAAATAGACAAACCATTAGCCAGACTCATCAAGAAAAAAAGGGAGAAGAATCAAATCAACAAAATTAGAAATGAAAATGGAGAAATCACAACAGACAGCACAGAAATACAAAGGATCATAAGCAACTATATGTCAATAAAATGGACAACTTGGAAAAAAAAATGGACTAATTCTTAGAAAAGTATAACCTTCCAAAACTAAACGAGGAAGAAATAGAAAATCTTAACAGACTCATCATAAGCATGGAAAGAGAAACTGTAATAAAAACTGTTCCAACAAACAAAATCCCAGGAACAGATGTCTTCACAGGTGAATTCTACCAAAAATTTAGAGATGAGCTAACACCTATCCTATTCAAACTCTTTCAGAAAATTGCAGAGGAAGGTAAACTTCCAAACTCATTCTATGAGGCCACCATCACTCTAATGCCAAAACCAGACAAAGATGCCATGAAAAAAGAAAACTACATAGATGAACATAGATGTAGAAATTCTCAACAAAATTCTAGCAGACAGAATCCAACAACATATTAAAAAAATCATACATCATGACTAAGTGGACTTTATCCCAGGGATGCAAGGATTCTTCAGAATTTGCAAATCAATCAATGTGATACACAACATTAACAAATTAAAGGATAAAACTATATGATTATCTCAACAGATACAGAGAAGCCTTTGACAAAATTCAACACCCATTTATGATAAAAACTCTCAGAAAGCAGGCATAGAAGGAACATACCTCAACATAATAAAAGCCATATATGATAAACCCACAGCAAACATTATCCTCAATTGCAAAAAATTGAAAGCATTTCCCCTAAGGTCAGGAACAGGACAAGGGTGCCCACTCTCACCACTACTATTCAATATAGTTTTGGAAGTTTTAGCCACAGCAATCAGAGAAGAAAAAGAAATAAAAGGAATCAAGATTGGAAAAGGAGAAGTAAAATTCTCACTGTTTGCAGATGACAAGATCCTCTACATAGAAAATCCTAAATACACCACCAGAAAATTTCTAGAGCTAACCAAAGTTTCAGCATATAAAATTAATACACAGAAGTCCCTTGCATTTCTATATACTAACAATGAGAAAACAGAAAGAGAAATTAAGGAAATAACATCATTCACCATTGTGACAAAAAGAATAAAATATTAAGGAATAAATCTACCTGAAGAAACAAAATACCTATACATAGAAAACTATAAAACACTGCTGAAAGAAATCAAAGATGACACAAATAGATGGAGAAATATACCATGTTCATGGATCGGCAGAATCAATATAGTGAAAATGAGTATGCTACCCAAAGCAATCTATAGATTCAATGCAATCCCTATCAAGCTACCAACAGCATTTTTCTCAGAACTAGAACAAACAATTTCACAATTTGTATGGAAATACAAAAAAAACTCAAATAGCCAAAGCAATCTTGAGAAAGAAGAATGGAACTGGAGGAATCAACCTGCCTGAGGAGAAGACTCTTGAGAGTCCCTTGGATTGCAAGGAGATCCAACCAGTCCATTCTGAAGGAGATCAGCCCTGGGATTTCTTTGGAAGGAATGATGCTGAACCTGAAGCTCCAGTACTTTGGCCATCTCATGTGAAAAGTTGACTCATTGGAAAAGACTTTGATGCTGGGAGGGATTGGGGGCAGGAGGAGAAGGGGATGACAGAGGATGAGATGGCTGGATGGCATCACCGACTCCATGGGCGTGGGTCTGGGTGGACTCCGGGAGTTGGTGATGGACAGGGAGGCCTGGCGTGCTGCGATTCATGGGGTTGCAAAGAGTTGGACATGACTGAGCGACTGAACTGAACTGAACTGAACAATCATCAAGATATTATGGTACTGGCACAAAGATAGAAATATAGATAAATGGAACAAATTAGAAAGCCCAGAGATAAATCCACACACCTATGGACACCTTATATTTGACAAAAGAGTCAAGAATATACAATGGAGAAAAGACAATCTCTTTAACAAGTGGTGCTGGGAAAACTGGTCAACCACTTCTAAAAGAATGAAACTAGAACACTTTCTAACACCATACACAAAAATAAACTCAAAATGGATTAAAGATCTAAATGTAAGAAGACTGAGCGACTGAACTGAACTGAACTGAACAATCATCAAGATATTATGGTACTGGCACAAAGATAGAAATATAGATAAATGGAACAAATTAGAAAGCCCAGAGATAAATCCACACACCTATGGACACCTTATATTTGACAAAAGAGTCAAGAATATACAATGGAGAAAAGACAATCTCTTTAACAAGTGGTGCTGGGAAAACTGGTCAACCACTTCTAAAAGAATGAAACTAGAACACTTTCTAACACCATACACAAAAATAAACTCAAAATGGATTAAAGATCTAAATGTAAGACCAGAAACTATAAAACTCTTAGAGGAAAACATAGGCAAACACTCTCTGACATATATCACAGCAAGATCCTTTATGACCCACCTCCCAGAGTAATGGAAATAAAAGCTAAAATAAATAAATGGGGCCTAACAAAATTTAAAAGCTTTTGTACAATGAAGGAAACTATAAGCAAAGTGAAAAGACAGCCTTCAGAATGGGAAAAAAGCCATTGCCTTCTCCCAATAGCAAATGAAGCAATTGACAAAGAATTAATTTCAAAAATATACAAACAGCTCTTGCAGCTTAATACCAGAAAAATAAATGACCCAATCCAAAAAAAGGGCCAAAGAACTAAACAGACATTTTTCCAAAGAAGACATGCAGATGGCTAACAAACACACAAAAAGATGCTCAACATCATTCATTATCAGAGAAATGCAAATCAAACCCACAATGAGGTACCATCTCATGTCAGTCAGAATGGCTGTTATCAAAAAGTCTACAAACAATAAATGCTGGAGAGGGTGTGGAGAAAAGGGAACCCTCTCACACTGTTGGTGGGAATGCAAACTAGTACAGCAACTATGGAGAATAGTGTGGCAATTCCTTAAAAAACTCAAAATAGATCTGCCATATGACCTAGCAATCCCATTGCTGGGCATATACACAGAGGAAACCAGAATTGAAAGAAACACATGTACCCCAATTTTCATCACAACACTTTTTACAATAGCTAGGACATGGAAGCAGCCTAGATGTCCATTGGCAGATGAATGGATAAGAAAGTTGTGGTACACAAACACAATTGAATATTACTCAGCTATTAAAAAGAACACATTTGAATCATTTCTAATGAGGTGGATAAAACTGGAGCCTATTAGACAGAGTGAAGTAAGTCAGAAAGAGAAACACCAATACAGTATATTAGCGCACATATATGGAATTTCAGTTCAGTTCAGTTCAGTCGCTCAGTCGTGTCCGACTCTTTGCGACCCCATGAATCGCAGCATGCCAAGCCTCCCTGTCCATCACCAACTCCCGGAATTCACTCAGATCCACATCCATCGAGTCCATGATGCATCCAGCCATCTCACCCTCAGTCGTCCCCTTCTCCTCCTGCCCCCAATCCCTGCCAGCATCAGGGTCTTTTCCAATGAGTCAACTCTTCACATGAGGTGACCAAAGTACTGGAGCTTCAGCTTTAGCATCATTCCTTCCAAAGAAATCCCAGGGTTGATCGGAAAGATAGTAACAACGACCCTATATGGAAGACAGCAAAAGAGACATAGACCTAAAGAACAGACTTTTGGACTCTGTGGGGGAAGGCGAGGGTAGGATGATTTGAGAGACTAGTATTGAAACATGTATATTACCATATGTGAAATAGATGACCTGTCCAAGTTCAATGCATGAAACAGGGCACTCAAAGCCAGTGCCCCGGGATAAGCCAAAGGGATGGAATGGGGAAGGAGATGGGAAGGGGATTCAGGATGGGGGACTCATGTACATCCATGGCTGATTCATGTAAATGTATGGCAAAAACCATCAGAATATTGTGAATTAATTAGCCTCCAATTAAAATAAATTAATTAATTTAAATGAGAAAAAAATTAGTCATATCTGTTACACCAATGATAATAAATGTACTTCTGGAAAGAAGACATTTTTCAATTATATTGCCATATAGACACCATTCTCTTTAGATGATAAATCTACATTAGAATGATTCATAAAGCTTAAAGATAAAAGATATGTTTCATGTACATAGAATTTACAACATCAAGGGTGAACATTAATATAAACTGTGGACTTTGGTGGATTGGTATATGTCAATGTAGACTTGTTTAAAAAAAAAATGCACCATTCCCTTGAATGATGCTGATAATGGGGGAGGCAAAGCATATGGAAGCTGGGAGTATGTGGAAAATCTATGTGCCTTTCTTGCAATTTTGTTGTAAACCTTAAATGCATTAAAATAGTGTTTAATTAAAATAAAGAGTATACATAAATATAACAAAAAACCTCCGCTATTTGTGTATAGGTTGTGTGATATTTTTGTATAGGTTGTTGTGTGGACATGAGTATTCATTTCTCTAGAATAATGCCTCAGAATTCAATTGCAGGGTCCCTCTGAGTGAATGAAGAGAGTTTCAGGCTTGAGGGATTAAAGAAGCTTCCTGGAAGGAGCCACTTGTTGTAGTGTAGTTGTCTCTTGCTGGTTCCACCCACCAGCCTGAGTATCTCTCTGTGGGGTAGGGGAATCAAAGGCACAATTAAGATGGAGAGTGCTTCTTCAGGCTGCTTACTGTTAGTAAGACTCCTCATGAATGATGTCTTGACTGATGTTTTCAGATGTAATCCCTTTCAATATGGGGAAGGAATGAAACTGAGGAGCCTACTTGGGCTGTCTGATGTTGCTAGGTCATGGATAGGAAATATTCACTCTGGGTTGTCTTATTCCGTGGTGTGGAGGAAGTAACACATAAGATATTGTGTTACTGAGTTGTTCCTCCAATCCAGGGGTCTCAAAAGAGTTTATCTTCTTCTTACCACCTTTCCAACTTCTCCTTCAGTGATTTCTTTCGTAATCTCCAGAGTTTATAGTTGTGCTTGATAGAGAGAACCTAGGCCAAAGGGGTCTATGCTGGACTGGAAATCTGGGCTTATTTTTATGATAAGCAAAGAGATGGAAATTTTAGGGTAACAAAAATCTAGACAATTAGGTGATGGGTGTTTTAATTGTCTTTTATTATCTACTTAGAACAATATTGGGTTTCCCAGGTGGTGTGGTGGTAAAGATTCCACTTGCCAAAGAGAGGCGGGTTCAATCCTTGGGTCAGAAAGATCCTCTGGAAGAGGAAATAGCTACCTACTCCAATACTCTTGACTGGAAAATTCCATAGACAGAGGAGCCTGGTGGGCTACAGTCCCTGGGGTTGCAAAGAGTCAGACACAACTGAGCACCCACACTACCACTAGAACAATATTGCACAACAGCAGCTCTGACCCTTACTGGCTTCAGCCTTTTTGCCTGTGAGAGTTCTCCTAGTTACATGTCTAAGCAGACATTGCCATCCTGAGGTAAGGATGGAGTAGATGGACAGACATAGGAAGTTTTACTCTACACTGGACATCTGTTTTAAAACCAGGACTGTCAATCCTTTTATAGATTTTTCTAGAGCAGAAATGATTGACTATGGTGAGATCCAACCAAAATGCCATCCCTTATTGAAATGGATCAATGGGAAGGTCTTTTCCTATGATTTAGACCCAATATTGAACATCTGCTGATGTAAGCTTTGGACAAAGACACCTGTCAGAGACTATGTGAGCATCACATGTTCCATTCACTGCAGTAACATGAAATATATCTTTATGCAAATGGAACACTCAGAATTATTTGTACTAATTTAAGAAGAATTAATAGACAATTTTTTATTCCCATCTTTTTCTTGAGAGACAGAAGAACTAACAAATCCATGCTCAGGGTCAAGGGCTTTAAGCTTCTAAAGAAGAATTTGCATAAGTGTCACCTGAATCATGCTTATAAGAATCTTGTAAGAGAGGTATTATTTTCTCCATTTTACAACTGTGGAGTTCCATCTGAACAAAGATAAATGTCTTAAACCAGTGGCTCTGCAGTAGAGAATCTGCCAGCAATGCAGAAGACTCAGGAGATGTGGGTTTGATCCCTGCGTTGGGAAGATCCCATGGAGGAGGGCATGGCAAACCACTTTATTCAATGCTCCCCCAGCTCAACCTGTTTGGCTTTGTCCATCCAGTAGAGATAAAGCTAAACCCCTATACACATCAAACACTGGTCTTAGCCAAGAAACATTCTATTGCAAATTTTAAAATTCTGTAAATTTCCTCTCCCCAATTTTCCTTTTAGGGCTTGCTAGGTAGCTCAGTGTTAAAGAATCTGACTGCCAATACAGGAGACATAAGAGATATGGGTTCCATCCCTGGGTCAGGAAGATCTCCTGGAGAAGGAAATGCAACTCTCTCCAGTATTCTTGCCTGGGAAATCCCATAGACAGTGGGGCCTGGTGGGCTACAGTCCATGGGGTTGCAGAATCAGACACAACTGAGCGACTAACACACATAGACCACCCATATGTTAGAACAGAAGCAGGCTAACAGCCTAAACCTTTTTATTTTAAAACAAAATTCCATGCTGGTCTAGTGGTTTGGATTCCACACTTCCAACTGTAGGGGGCATGGGTTCAAACCCTGGGTGGGGAACTAAGATCCTGCATGCTGTGTGATGGAGCCAATAAATGAATAAATAAATAATATTGGAAAAATGGAAGACCTTGGTCTTTAGAAATTCTACCAAGCAGACAGTGGGAGATTTCTATTGGGGGAGTAGGTCATAATTATTCAGCCCCAACTGTACTTCATAGCTTTTAGTCATCCTCCTTGGCCTCATGTACAAAGGCATGAGAGAATATTCCCTCTTTGAGCAATTTTCTCAATCTGTTTTTCCTCAGTCATGTCAACCTGTCACAGACTTTCTTTTCCAGGCCTGTGGTTTCTTTGGCAGCATAGCTTCCCCTCTTCTCCCAAATTAGCTTGTTATCTATTTAATTCAAGTAATATACAGGTGCTAGTAGCTATACATGCACACCTTTTGTAAATATCTGTCTTTTCATTTAAATGAAGAAAGTGTGTGTGTTAGTTACTCAGTCATGTCCCACTCTCTTGCGACCCCATGGACCCACCAGGCTTCTCTGTCCATGGAATTCTCCAGTCACAGAGTCACAGATACTAGAGTAGGCAGCCATTTGCTTCACCAGAGGATCTTCCCAACCCAAGGATCAAACTCCTCTCTTGCATTGGAAATGCATTGGAATGTCTCCTGCATTGAAGACTTGAGGCTATGACTGTTTGGTGGAAGAGCTGTGTTCTCATGTTTGTAATAATCAGGAGAAGTTAGTTCAGAGATTGTACAAATAATGCATCTAGAGACTACCCTGGCAGCCCAGTGATTAAGACTCCACACTGTCACTACTGAGGGGCCAGGTTCCATCCCTGGCCGAGACACTAAGATTGCAAAAGAAATCTAACAATCAAATAACACTCCATTTCTCACTTGTACTACTATTGAGGGTCAGCTGGGAGCCCTGCTCTGTGTCTCCTTACTCAATTATTCAGACTTAAGGAAAGAGAGCACAGTGAATCCCACTGCAGCTCTAAGAGCTCCTTTTTTGAGCTCAGACACACTCTGTGCACTCACATTTCACTGGCCAATGTGACACAAATGGGTACAACTCATTTCAAGTGGCATGAAAAAAATTCTTGCCATGTGCATTGGGATGGAAAGAGAACTGAAACATTTGTGAAGAGCATGAACAACTATCACTAACTACCTGAATTTCCACATGGTCTATTGTAGAGTTTCCAAAATATGACAAAGCTGGCCTACCAGCTGGATGTATGAGGTTTGGGTACAGATGATCTGATATACAGACATAATAGTAGTGGGGTAATAGTTTAATATTAATTGATATGTGTTTTGATTTTTTGTGAGTACCTTTGGCCCATGACTCATCTATTTCACCTATCTCACCTCATCTCCTTGGCCACCCAGGAGTTACTGAATCAGTGAAGGAAAGATACAGCAAAGCAAAAGAATAATGCCTCAGCTGGGGCGGGCATTGCTGGGTGATTTCCAAATAGATGGTTGAAGCTACTAGCTGAAACAGTAGGTTGAAAGAATAGGTTTTGAGTCTCAACAGCATGGTGTTTTGAATACCAAAGATTAATATTTAGGCTATAAAGAGTAGACTGGTGATAATACATGCTGAGAAGGTCAGCTCTCCTTCCCTTGACTTGAGAAAGAATATATTGCCAGGGTGATTGATAGAAGAGGGCATTCAGATGGAAAATGGGCTGGTGGAGGTGGTCTTAGTATGTACTGAGGACTCCTTCCCAGGTTTTCTTAATCTCTTACAATTCTTATTAATTCAACAAGTTTAACAAGGTAAATCAAGTATATTTCTTATTCTCCTGGAGCTCAAAACCTTGGGGGAAGGAATAGATATGCAAAGAAATAATTATAGACCATTTGGCTAAAATTTAAATACAAGAAGTGCAATGGTTACTGGAGAAGAAGAGGAAATCAGTGTCTCTTGTGGGGTGAGGTGGGTAGGGTGTGCAACTTGCTGGGAGGAAGCCAATTCTGACCCATGTTGGAAACTGTTTCTTTGACTTGCTTTTCGTTGCTCTTGTGATTATAGTCATATTCAATGGCTTGCCTGGAGGACCCAGCCCCTCTGCTTGACTATAAACTAAAGTGCCTTTGTTCAGCTCCTGGAGAGATAGTTTGTCCCTGCCCACCCGTGAATAGAAGAGATTAACACACCCCTTCCAAAGCCTGGCCATTCCCTTGTAGATGTTTTGCAAGACTGAAAACCCTTTCACTTTACTTCCCCACTGTCTCTCCCTCTCTATTCTGGCTTTTGAATTTAGTTCCTCATTGCTTCATTCTCTCTGATCTATAAAAGAACCTGGCATCCAGACCCCAATATGATGACTATTTTGAGGCGCTAGCCAGCTCCCTGATTAAAGTCTCTTCCTTGCCTCAACACCTCGTCTCTCAGATTCATTGACCTATTACGCAGCAAGCAGAGGGAGCCTGGACTTGGGAACATGCAGAGACAAGAAGAAAGCTTCAACTTTCTCACCTCTTCCAGCAGGAAGGAGAGGACTTTCTTTTTTAATGTAGCACTTAAAAAAAATCTTATTGGAATATAGTTGCTTTGCAATGTTGTGTTAGTTTCTGCTGTACAGCAAAGTGAATCAGCTATATGTATACATATATCCCCTCTTTTTTGGATTTCTTTCCCATTTAGGTCACCAGAGAGCATTGAATAGAGTTCCCTGTGCTATTCAGAAGATTCTCAGGTTATCTATTTTATACATGTTGGGGGAGTGTGTAATTTCCTCAGTTCTGTCTCACTGCAACAAAAATTGGAAGCAATGGATGGACCAGTGTTATAGCTCAGTTTTATTTAGAAAGAAAAGCAAAATACATCCTTGAGGTGTCAGGACAGGCTGACCCAAAAGACGCAAAGAGTAGAGAAGCCCCTGGCTCAATTTTGGCTCCTTTTTTTATAAGTTTTTTTCTCCTCCCCCTGAGCCTGCCCTATGTAAATTGGGCTAGCCAGGAGGGCTGTTTGTTTTACCTGAGGTCCTCACTCCAGTCCTCAGACCTTCTTTTGTTCTATTTTCACAGGCTTTCCCCTTCTTTTAGCCACTGCCATTCTGGACTCCGTTTTCCTATTCTAACTACCTAACATACATAATAGTGTATATATTGGGCTTCCTCTGTGGCTCAGCTGGTAAAGAATCCACTTGCAACATGGGAAACCTGGGTTTGATCCCTGGCTTGGGACGATCCCCTGAAGAAGGGAAAGGCGACCCACTCCAGTATTCTGGCCTGGAGAATTCCATGAACTGTACAGTCCATGGGGCTGGAAAGAGTTGGACATGACTGAGTGACTTTCACTATGCCGTTCAGTTCAGTTCAGTCGCTCAGTCGTGTCCAACTCTTTGCGACCCCATGAATCGCAGCATGCCAGGCCTCCCTGTCCATCACTGACTCCTGGAGTTCACTCAGACTCACATCCATCGAGTCAGTGATGCCATCCAGCCATCTCATCCTCTGTCATCCCCTTCTCCTCCTGCCCCCAATCCCTCCCAGCATCAGAGCCTTTTCCAATGAGTCAACTCTTTGCATGAGGTGGCCAAAGTACTGGAGTTTCAGCTTTAGCATCATTCCTTCCAAAGAAATCCCAGGGCTGATCTCCTTCAGAATGGACTGGCTGGATCTCCTTGCAGTCCAAGGGACTCTCAAGGGTCTTCTCCAACACCACAGTTCAAAAGCATCAATT
>SJXQ01003124.1:113784-152952 GCA_006408695.1 Aepyceros melampus | reverse complement strand
CTGCAGATGGTGACTGCAGCCATGAAATTAAGAGACACTTACTCCTTGGAAGAAAAGTTATGACCAACCTAGATAGTATCTTCAAAAGCAGAGACATTATTTTGCCGACTAAGGCCCATCTAGTCAAGGTTATGGTTTTTCCTGTGGTCATGTATCGATGTAAGAGTTGGACTGTGAAGAAGGCTGAGTGCCAAATAATTGATGCTTTTGAACTGTCTTGTTGGAGAATACTCTTGAGAGTCCCTTGGACTGCAAGGAGATCCAACCAGTCCATTCTGAAGGAGATCAGCCCTGGGATTTCTTTGGAAGAAATGATGTTAAAACTGAAGCTTCAGTACTTGGGCCACCTCACGCAAAGTGTTGACTCATTGGAAAAGACTCTGATGCTGGGAGGGATTGGGAGCAGGAAGAGAAGGGGATGACTGAGGATGAGATGGCAGGATGGCATCATGGACTCGACGGACGTGAGTCTGAGTGAACTCTGGGAGATGGTGATGGATAAGGAGGCCGGCATGCTGTGATTCATGGGGTCACAAAGAGTGGACATGACTGAGCAGCTGAACTGAACTGAACTGAATGAGACTGGACGCCATGATTTCAGTTTTTTGAATGTTGAGTTTAAAGCTAGAGCTAGACTTTTTGCTCTCCTGTTTCACCTTCAAGAGTCTATGTAGTTTGTCTTCACTTTCTACCATTAGAGTGGCATAATCTGCCTATCTGAGGTTGCTGATATTTTTCCTAGCAATCTTGATTCTAGCTTGTGATTCATCCACCTCAGCATTTCACATGATGTACTCTGCTTATAAGTTAAATAAGAAGGTGACAATGTACAGACTTGTCTTATTCTTTTCCCAATTTTGAACTAGTCAGTTGTTCAATGTAAAGTTCTAACTGTTGCTTCTTGACCTGTATACTGGTTTATCAGGAGACAGGTACATTGGTCTATTGTTATTCCCATCTCTTTAATAATTTTCCACAGTTTATTGTGATCCACACAGTCAAAGGCTTTAGTGTATTCAGTGAACAGAAGTCAATATTTTTCTGGAATTCCCTTTCTTTCTGTATGATCCAATGAGTAATGTCACTTTGATATCTGATTCTTATGTCTTTTCTAAACGTTTAAATTTGGAAGTTCTCTGTTCACATTCAAGCCTTGCTTGAATGATTTTTACAAAACCTTACTATTCTGTGAAATGAGAGCAATTGTAAGGTAGTTTGAACAGTCTTTACTATTGCTTTTTGTTTAGATTGGATTGAAAACCGACCTTTTCCAGTCCTGTGGTCATGGCTGAGTTTTCCTTATTTGCTGGCATATTGAGTGCAGCACTTTGAACAGCATGATCTTTTTAAAACTTGACATAGCTCAACTGGAATTCCATCAACTCCACTAACTTTGTTTGCACAAATGCTTCCTAAGGCCCACTTGACTTCACATTCCAGGATATCTGGCTCTAGGTGAGTGACCACATCATCATGGTTATCCCAGTCATAAAGACCTTTTTTTGCATAGTTTTTCTGTGTACTCTTACTACCGCTTCTTAATCTCTTCTTCTCTGTTAGATCTTCATCATCTCTATCCTTTATTGTGCCCATCCTTGAAGAAAATATCCCCTTAACCTTCCCAGTTTTCCTGAAGAGATCTCTAGTCTTTGCCATTCTACTGTTTTCCTCTATCTCTTTGCATTGTTGACTTAAGAAGGCCTTCTTATCTCTCTTTGCTTTTCTCTAGAACTCTGTGTTTATTTGTATTAATCTTTTTCTTTCTCCTTTGCTTTACTTCTTTCCTCAGCTATTTGTAAAGCCTCTTCAGACAACTATTTTTCCTTCTAACATTTCTTTTTCCTTGGGATGGTCTTGGTCACTGCTTCTTGTACAATATTATGAACCTCTGGCCCTTAGTTCTTCAGGCACTTTGTCTACCAGATCTAGTCCATTGAATCTAACTGTCATCTCCACTGTATAATTATAATGTATTTGATTAAGGTCATAAATATATTTAAAAAAATTTTGTCCACATTGCATGTCTTTGAGGTATCTTAATTCCTTGTCCAGGGATTGAAACTGTATCCTTGGCAGTAAAAGAACAGAGTCCTAAACATTGGGCCACAGGGAATTCCATATATATATATATATATTATATAAATTTATTTATTTTAATTAGAGGTTAATACTTTACAATATTGTATTGGTTTTGCTATATATAAACATGAATCTGCCACGTGTATACACATGTCCCCCATCCTGAACCCCCCTCCCTCCTCCCTCCCCATACCATCCCTCTGGGTCATCTCAGTGCACCAGCCCCAAGCATCCAGTATCATGCTTCAAACCTAGACTGGTCATTCATTTCATATATGATATTATACATGTTTCAATGCCATTATCCCAAATCATCCCACCCTCTCCCTCTCTCACAGAGTCCAAAAGATTGTTCTATACATCTGTGTCTCTTTTGCTGTCTCATGTACCCCAATGTTCATTGCAGCACTGTTTATAATAGCCAGGACATGGAAGCAGCCTAGATGTCCATCAGCAGATGAATGGATAAGAAAGCTGTGGTACCTATATACAATGGAGTATTAATCAGTCATTAAAAATAATACATTTGAATCAGTTCTAATGAGGTGGATGAAACTGGAGCCTATTTTACAGAGTGAAGTAGGTCAGAAAGAAAAACACCAATACAGTATACTAATACATTTATATGGAATTTAGAAAGATGGTAACAATAACCCTGTATACAAGATAGCAAAAGAGACACAGATGTATGGAACAGTCTTTTGGACTCTCTATATATTTTTTTAAGTATTCTTTTCCATTGTGGTTTATCATAGCATACCAAATGCAGTTCCCTGTGATATACAGTTGGACCTTGTTTTTATCCATTCTTCATGCAATAGATTGTGTCTGCTAATCCCAAACTCCCAATCCATCCTACCCCTAACCCCTTTCCCTTGGAAACCACAACTCTGTTTTCAGTGTCTGTGAGTCTGCTTCTATTTCATAGATAAGTTCATTTTTGTCATATTTTGCATTCCATATGTAAATGGATTATATGGTATTTGTCTTTCTCTTTCTGATTTGTTTCACTTGGTCTGGTAACCTCTGGTTGCATCCATGTTCTGCAAGTAGAAGAAAGTCTTTACTTAGAGTTCCAGATTTAATTTAAATTGGGCCAATCAGCCCTACTTGAATTTTTTTTTTTTTTTCTGATGCACAATGTAGCAAATGTGGCTCATGGTCCTAAAGCTGGTTCCCTGATTGGAGCAATATCCCAAATTTTTGATATAATGATAGCATAAATTTTCTTATCATAGATTATACAGCAGCAATTTTGGAAGCTCAGGTCTGATGACAGGTTTTGGTAGCACTGTTTAGAAGCTCAACCTAGAATGTGTTGTTAGCTCTCCTAACCCTCTGTGACAATGTTATATCCTATAATAAACCCTTTCCAACTTAAGCTAGCTAGAATAAAATCGGTTCTCTGTAACTGAGCTTCTACAGAGAGTTTTTAAATCAATTCTTATAACAAAATGCTCTACTCTTTTATATTTATTTACTTGTTAGCTATTAGAACTGCCAAACTCTGATGGTAGAATTTCTCACAATGTTGAAGCAATTATTCTTTTGTTTTTATTGTGGGAGAATTTTTACTTTAACAACAGACTCCTAGAGACAAAATCCATGACCATAAAATAAATTAATGTAAATAGTATATGGCCAGCTGTCAAGGATTTTTTTTTTTCTTTTTGTTCTAGGAATCTTTATATGAGTTTTCTTTATAACATCTTACAGCTTAATTATTTCATTCATATTGAAGTATCTCAAACTGCTAAACAATTACACAATGATTATGTTTTCTGCTTTATATTATGGTATATTTAAACATAAAAATAGTGTGAAAGATGTAATAAACTCCTACACACATCAAAAATTATAAAGTCATAACCAGGTTTATTTTACTTATTTATTTATTTTTTGCACCTATACCATCAAGAAGTTATCCCAACTTTGGTTATTTTGAAGAAATCGGATGTAACACCATGCCATCTGTAAACATATCAGCATGTATTTCTAAAAGATAAGGCCTTCCTCCTTCTAAAATAACCACATTACTATGCTCAAAACTATAAATAAATTAGAATGATTTTTAATATAATCAATTATTTAGTAGATAGCCTTCAAATTTTCCTGTCATTAACAAAAAAAAAAAAACTTTGCTTGCTTAAATTTGGATTCAAATATGTGGCATTTGTCTGAGATGTCTCTTAGGTCTTGGTTGAATTATTGATTCTAACTCTTTAATTTCACTTGCAATTGTTTATTGAAGAAATCTGATATTTGTCATGTGAAGTTTTCATAGTCAGTCTTTTTGCTCTTATGTGCTGTGTTCTCAGTTTCCAGCATTTTTTGTTAATTCATTTTTGGATCTGATAAGAATCATAAAACTTTCAGTAAACATTCTCCACAGATTGATAGTTTATTGCCACTATGGAATACACAACATTTAGTGGATTGTACTAAAATGATGATGTTGGCAGTTGTTGATGGTCACTATCTAGATACAATACTTCATTAGGAGTTGCAAATCAAGAACTCTAATTTTGTCAATTTTTTGGTGCTTATTAGTTTAGACATATCTCAAGTCCATACTGGTACTTCCAATTCAAGTTCAAAACTGCATGATTTTAACTGAGCTTCAGTGACATTACCTGGTATCTCCTTGGCCCTAATTCTACCCTGAGAAAGCCATAATTCAAAAAAGACCCATGTACCCAGATGTGCATTGCAGCAGTATTTACAATAGTGAGGACACAGAATCAACCTAGATGTCCATCAACAAGTGAATAGATAAAGAAGCTCTAGTACATATATACAAAGGAATATTACTCAGCCATAAAAAAGGAACACATTTGAGTCAGTTGTAATGAGATAGATGAACCTAGAACTTATTATACAGAGTGAAATAAGTCAGACAATGTGAAACAAATGTCATATATTAACACATATACATGAAATCTAGAAAGATGGTACTGATGAAACTATTTGCAAGTCAGCAGTGGAGATACAGACATAGAGAACAGACTTATGGACATGGTGTGGTAGGGAGAGGAGAGGGTAGAATGAACGGAAATAGTATCATGGAAACATACACATTACCATATGAAAATAGATGGCCAATAGGAATTTGCTGTATGGCTCAGCGAACACAAACTTTGGCTCTGTTACAACCTAGAGGGGTGAGATAGGGTGGGAGGTGGGAGGAAGGCTCAAGAAGGAGGAAAGTTATAGCTGATTCATGTTGATATATGGCAGAAACCAATACAACACTGTAAAGCAACTATTCTTCAATTAAAAAGAAATTATAAAAAAAGAATATTGCTCAATGCTTTATTTCATAATACATAGTCAACAGTTTCAAAATAATTATGCAGGTCAGGAAGCAACAGTTAGAACTGGACATGGAACAACAGGTTGGTTCCAATTAGGAAAAGAAGTATGTCAAGGCTGTATATTTTCACCTTGCTTATTTAACTTACATGCAGAATACATCATGAGAAACACTGGACTGGAAGAAACACAAGCTGGAATCAAGACTGCTGGGAGAAATATCAATAACCTCAGATATGCAGATGACACCACCCTTATGGCAGAATGTGACGAGGAACTAAAGAGCCTCTTGATGAAAATGAAAGAGGAGAGTCAAAAAGTTGGCTTAAAGCTCAACATTCAGAAAATGAAGATCATGGCATCTGGTCCCATCACTTCATGGGAAATAGACGGGGAAACAGTAGAAACTCTCAGACTTTATTTTTCTGGGCTCCAAAATCACTGCAGATGGTGACAGCAGCCATGAAATTAAAAGATGCTTACTCCTTGGAAGAAAAGTTATGAGCAACCTAGATAGCATATTCAAAAGCAGAGACATTACTTTGCCGACTAAGTTCTGTCTAGTCACAGCTATGGTTTTTCCAGTAGTCATGTATGGATGTGAGAGTTGGAGTGTAAAGAAGGCTGAGTGCCGAAGAATTGATGCTTTTGAACTGTGGTGTTGTAGAAGACTTTTGAGAGTCCCTTGGACTGCAAGGAGATCCAACCAGTCCATTCTGAAGGAGATCAGCTCTGGGATTTCTTTGGAAGGAATGATGCTGAAGCTGAAGCTCCAGTACTTGGACCACCTCATGCGAGAGCTGACTCATTGGAAAAGACTCTGATGCTGGGAGGAATTGGGGGCAGGAGGAGAAGGGGACGACCAAGGATGAGATGGCTGGATGGTGTCACTGACTCCATGGACGTGGGTCTGGGTGAACTCTGGGTGTTGGTGATGGACAGGGAGGCCTGGCGTGCTGCGATTCATGGGGTTGCAAAGAGTCAGATACGACTAAGCAACTGAACTGAACTGATATCACCATTACCTTTGACAATATAACTACTAAGCTAGTTTATATTTTGTTTGCTTGGTGAAAGTTTACTTTTTCCTTATGGTATAATCCACCCACTGGAATAATAGTAAAATTGTTGTTTTATATATTTTGAAATAATTTTCCTTGATTCAATTATGTCATCACCTTTGTGACAAGTTTGGGTGTGTTTGTTTCATTTTGCCTGGTTTTGCATATTACTTTACATGTATATACAATATTCATATTATTAAAAAGTCATATCTGGAAAATATCACATATTCAGAGAATTCTAACTTCTATTCCTGTCATTTCCACCTTTTTTCCTTCTTCCTTACAAAATTAGCCTTCTGTTTAATTTTATGATTTATGCTTTCATTATTTTTCTTATAAGTGCAGACATGTTTTGTATGTGTGTTTGTATCTACATACATAACACTATATATTTTTAACATGAAATCTTCAGGTTTTAATTTTTATTAATTTTTATCAGAGTATAGTTGTTTTACTGTGTTGTGTTTCTTAGTAATCAATTAGTAAATGATTGCATTTATTTACAGTAAAATATTTTTTCCACATTGTTTCCCTCCTTCTCTACCTTATATTTAGGATATCTCTCATAGGATCGTATAGAGATAGTTCTCATTCCTTTATATAGTTGACTATTCGCATTTTCATAGATCTATTAGTTTATTTAACCTTCCCCTTATAATGGACATTTGGGGTATCTCTATCTTTTGCTATAAAGATATGTTTTCTGTGTATAAGATATGTATACTTTTTATTTTTTTAAACCAGATTCACTTGACAACCCTCCATCTCTTTCATTGAATGGGGACTGCCATCGTGCTTGAGGGATCTGTGGTGGGGTGGAGCTGGGAACTCTGATGAGAGTGTCCTGACAGGGACATCCCATCCAGGTGTTGATATGCTATGTGGCTGCCTTGCAACATATTTTTTTTTCTAAATTTTAGAAACTTATTTATATTTTAAAAATTATTTATTTTTATTTGGAGGATAATTGTTTTACAACATTGTGTTGGTTTCTGCCAAACATCAATATGAACCAGCCATAGGTACACATATGTCTCTTCCCTCTTGAACCTTCCTTCCAACTCCCACCCAATCCAACCCCTCTTTGTTATCACAGAGCTTGAGTTTGAGCTCCCTGCATCATACATCAAATTCCCATTGGTTATCTATTTTACTTATGGTAATGTAAATGTTTCCATGTTACTCTTTCAATTTGTCCCACCCTCTCCTTCTCCCACTGTGTCCACAAGTCTGTTCTCTATGTCTGCATCTGCATTGTTGCCCTGAAATAGGTTCATCAGTACCATCTTTGGCAATATATTCTTAAAGGAGGAGTAATTGGATCAGAGAGTTAATGCATAGGTAAATTTGATAGCAATGCCACATTCCCTACAGTAGGAAAAGGATCATTTTGTGTTTCTAGGGTCACTATTTCTCTATTGTCTCAATAGCAAAGCACATGGTCAAATTTTACACTTTGCCAATGTGTTGGATAAGAAATCATATATCACTTAATTAAAAAAAATTATCTCATTACCCAGTTTTAAAGCATATTTTAAAAACTGTTTTATATGACTAAGCACACTGAACTTTCTTTTTCTAAAAAATATATGCTTGTATCTCTAACCCATTTTCTATCTAACTTTTTTTTTTTTTTACCATATTCTTCTCTCTTTTAAAATATTAGTTTTTTATCTTAGGCAAGTTAAATTTTTGTCAGTGATATAAGTAATAAACATTGAAGTTTCAGTGCCACATTTAAGTCTCTATCATTAATTCTACTGAAAAACAAAGAAAGTAAACAGTAAAGAAAATCTTAAAGAAATCTCAATTTCCAGAATACCAGCTAATTGAGAGTTCAAAACAGAAGAAGCACAAACATAAATATTTACACTGTATCATTACTTCAGTTTATAAAACAAGGGATGCAGTCTGCCAAATAAAGAATGGAAATTCTAAAGGCAAAGAAATTTATATTTTTATGGGATTCTTGAATAAATGAAAATCATCTTAGAGAGACAGTGAATCAGAAGAGGCAGTAAAGTGCTTGTAAGACTAGAGAATACTTGAAATACACAAATGTATTATAGGTCTGTCAAATGACCTGTATAACAGCGACACAGAAAAACAGAACACTCAGGTAAAGCACTATTTATTCTCCAGCAAATAGATATTAGAGCATCGAAGTTTCTAACCTCATTAATACAGACAGGGTTTTTAAAAGTTAGATAGAAGTTTTGAGTGAAAACTGGGAAGACAAATCTCCATTATATTTTTAATCTTGGTTCTTAAAGGAGATTTCTCTTATTTCATATGCCTTAATATTTAATAACATTTTTATTTTTGCTTTATCAAAATCAAAGAAAAAAGCAATCTGAGTTATCTGAAGAAATATTATTAAGCTTTTCTTTTAAGCCTGGATCTGGATAATATTATGGATTGCATCAAATGCTATCTGGAATTGTAAATGATGCTCTTTCTCAGATAGAACATGCTTTTTAATGAAAGTTGATTCCCCTGTGTGTTCGATTGGAATGTCAGAATTTCTCAAGAGCTTTAGACAGCACTTTCTATAAATGTTGTAGACTGCAATACACAAACACAGCAGATATAAATTAGAGAATCATGGTATTTTTTCATTTGCTTGTTTTTTTATTTGAAAGAGAATTTGGAATCTTGCACTTTAACCTCCTAATAACTAATGACAAAATAAATTAGTCCAGTAGGTTACACTATATTGCTCTAAGCACAGTGCTATTTCTTGGAATAGTAAAGACAATTTAGCTCTCTCAGCTCAAGTATCTTAAATGCAGCAATGAGTTTCAATATGATTTTCTTCCACATCAAGTTGTCCATTCTGAATATTATTCAGTAAATATTATCAGTATATATATTATTATCAGTAACAATTATTATCAGTAAATATATATATATATACATCAGAGTCACCCTTTACCATAAATCTAAGACATGTCCATAGAATTTATGTATATAGTAGGAACTATCAATGTGACCCTTCAAATAACTTTCAAATTTAAATGCTACAAATACCCGCATTTTAACAGGCAAAGCCCAGAGGGATAAAACTTTGATAACTAGTCCATGCTGGAGCTAGAATCAAAAAATCTAAGCCTGACCAGTTTCAATTCACCATCCCACTCACAACCTCATCATTATAATTAAGTTGGATGTTTCCTTTTAATCTTGGGACCCAAAGATAGCAGAGGAAAGGACATGCCCCAGATTGGTATTAAGATATTTAGAATGAAAGAACTCTACAGCTAGGCAGTCTGATGTAAGCTCTCACAGTTGGTGCCTACAGCAGGCTTTGTATTCATCTGTATTCATTAGTGGCTCTTGAGACATCAAAAGAATTTTAAGAAATACCACAGTTAACTTAAAAAACAGAGAACTAAACACAGGGTTTTCACTGGTCAGCACTTCAAACACATCATTTTGATGGTCTAATAATGTCTCTGTGTATGAAGGTGACAGATGAACTGAAGTTCCTCACACAACATTGTAGACATCTGTAGATACAACACTACACCCTGTTGCTCATTCCTAATCAATGGTAAAAGACTGACCACCGCTCTGAAATAATAGAGAATTCACTGGCTTTCTAGAGCTCAATATCCATTTTGCTTTATCATTGTTGGTGTCCTAAGTGCCCTGCTAACAAAGGCCTATCTTATAGCTTTTGGAGCTGAAATGGCCCAGAATCAAAAGCAGAATTCTATCCTTAATGCTGTGTGCACCTGCTCCTTCTATTGTGAAATATGGGGAGGATGGTGAGCAGGAATGCATTGATCATGACCAAATGGCTCAAGTTGATATAACTTTGGTAAACTTGCTATAATGGTTTTATGTCCCAAAAGTGAGAATGTGAAATTGTAACGAGTTAAATAGAGCACAGGCCTGAGGTCATATGAACCTGGCTACACACCAAGACTTGTGACTGAAACTGAGTAGGACATCACTTTGCAAACAAAGGTCCATATCATCAAAGCTTTGGTTTTTCCAGTAGTCATGTATAGATGTGAGAGTTGAAATGCTAAGCAACAAAAAACTTGATGCTTTCAAACTGTGGTGCTGGGGAAGACTCTTGAGAGTCCCTTGGATTGCAAGGAGATCAAACCAGCTAATCTTAAAAGGAATCAACACTGAATATCCATGGGAAGGACTGATGCTGAAGCTGAAGCTCCGATATTTTGGCCACCTGAGGCAAAGAGCCAAGTCATTTCAAAAAACCCTAATGCCAGGAAAAGCTGAAGGCAAAAGGAAAAGGGGTGGCATAAGATGAGATGGTCAGACAACATTGCTGACTCAATGGACATAAATTTGAGCAAGTTCTGGGAGACAGTGGGTGACAGGAGAGCCTGGCATGCTGCAGTCCATGGGGTCACAAATAATCATACACAACTTAGAGACTGAACTACAGTAGTCCCAATCTCCCACTCCATCCCTCCCCCACACCTTTTGAGGCACTTGTCTCTTGATATGAGACTAGAGAGACAGGTAGGCTGGCAGAAATTCACAATGCCTGGTACATTTTGGTTGCCCAATTAATAGGAGCATTAAAATAAACAATACAATATTCAAGATACCAAGCATTCATAAAATCAAAACAAAGTAATGATGGATGGATTTCTGAGTGGTTGATCAGGAAAACAGCAGCTCATCTAAATACTTCAAACAGAAGAAATTTAATGCAGAAAATGAGTTTTATGATGATGGGGACCAGAGACAAACCTAACTATTAACAAGAGAGGAAACAAATACCACTAGCAATAGAGGTACTATTAGAGGAGATAGCTTTCTGAAACCTGGCATACTGGACTACAACTTTGTCATCTAGCAAATCGGGAACCATAGTGGAGGACTTGTAGTCTCTTCTGGAGAACAGACTCACACTCAGCTGGAGGCACCCTTCCAATCACCCTCCGGCATCTCCCATTGGTTGAACTCCCTGGAGAGTAACTTGGCAAAGCCTCCAGGCAAATGTGCTTTCTGTGATAGAGAACAGCATAGCCAAAATTAAGGAAACAGAGCTGACAACAGTCTGACAGATAGTCCCTACAAAAAACCTTTCCTAGTGCAAGATGGATGCTAATTCTAGCTCCTTCTCATTACATGCTGCCAGTACATTTGACCACTAGAGCCCAATCTTTGTAACACTTATGAAAAGACACGGTCTATTACACAGGTAAAATATATGTTTCTAATGCTATGACATATGTGTTCTACACGATGAGATATATGTGTGTGTGTGTGTGTGTGTGTGTGTGCATGCGTGCGTGTTTCTGCATGTCTGTGTTAACAAATTATACTGGAAAACCTCTTGCTATTATTCAGTCCTAAGCAAACCCAGGTACTGCAGCTTGCCAGGCTTCCCTGTCCTTCACCATCTCTCAGAGTTTGCTCCAATTCATGTGCTATCTAACCATCTCATCCTCTGTTGCCTCTTTCTCCCCTTGGCTTCAAAAGGACTTGGGAGGAAGGGATAAATTATAAGTCTGTTACATATGCACAGCAAAATATATAACCAAAAATGACCTACTGTATAGCATGAGGAACTATACTCAATATTTTATAATAACCTATGTGGGAAAATACGATTAGAACTATACATGGAAAAATAAACTAGTTCCAAATAGGGAAAGGAGTACATCAAGGCTGTATATTGTCATCCTGCTTATTTAACTTATATACAGAGTACATCATGAGAAATGTGAGGCTGGATGAAGCACAAGCTGGAATCAAGATTGCTGGGAGAAATATCAATAACCTCATATATGCAGATGACACCACCTATATGGAAGAAAGTGAAGAGAAACTAAAAAACATTTTGATAAAAGTGAGAGAGGAGAGTGAAAAAGTCAGCTTAAGCTCAACATTCAGAAAACAAAGATCATGGCATCTGGTCCCATCACTTCATGGGAAATAGACAAACAGTGGAAACAGTGACAGACTTTATTTTGGGGGGCTCCAAAATCACTGCAGATGGTGACCACAGCCATGAAATTAAAAGATTCTTGTTCCTTGGAAGAAAAGTTGTGACCAACCTAGACAACATATTAAAAAGCACAGACGTTACTTTGCCAACAAAGATCCATCTAGTAAAGGCTGTGGCTTTTCCAGTAGTCATGTATGGATGTGAGAGTTGGACTATAAAGAAAGCTGAGTGCCAAAGAATTGATGCTTTTGAACTGTGGTGTTGTTGGAGAAGACTCTCAAGGATCCTTTGGACTGCAAGGAGATCTAACCAGTCCATCCTAAAAATCAGTACTGAATGCTCATTGGAAAGACTGGTGTTGAAGCTGAAACTCCAATACTTTGACCACTTGATGAGAAGAATTGACTCATTTGAAAAGACCCTGAGGCTGGGAAAGATCGAAGGCGGGAGGAAAAGGGAACGACAGAGGATGAGATGGCTGGATGGCATCATTGACTCAATGGACATAAGTTTGAATAAACTCTGGGAGTTGGTAATGGCCAGGGAGGTCTGGTGTGCTGCAGTCCATGGGTTCACAAATAGTCGAACATTATTGGGGAACTGAACT
The DNA here is from genome assembly GCA_006408695.1 of Aepyceros melampus. Lineage (NCBI taxonomy): Eukaryota > Metazoa > Chordata > Mammalia > Artiodactyla > Bovidae > Aepyceros > Aepyceros melampus. The sequence continues at coordinate 139,955 of SJXQ01003124.1, read as the reverse complement.
GAGCTGAACTGATGTGGGAAAATAATCTGAAAAAGAATCATTTCAGTTCAGTTGCTCGGTCATGTCCGATTCTTTGTGACCTCATGGACTACAACATGCCAGACCTCCCTGTCCATCACCAACTCTTGGAGCTTGCTCAAACTCATGTGCATGGAGTTTGTGATGTCATCCAATCATCTCATCCTCTGTCATCCCCTTCTCATCTGACCTTCAATCTTTCCTACTATCAAGGTCTTTTCCAATGAGTCAGTTAATCACATTAGGTGGCCAAAGCATTGGAGTTTCAGCATCAGTCCTTACAATGAATATTCAGGACTGATTTCCTTTAGAATTGACTTTTTAATCCCTTGATGTCCAAGGGACTCTCAAAGTCTTCTCCAACACCACAGCTCAAAGTATTATGATAAAGAATAGATATATACATATGTATAACTGGATCACTTTACTGTACACCAGAATTAACACAACATGGTAAATTAAATATACTTCAATATTTTTAAAAAATAAAGCCTTAGTTTCATTTGCAAACATTTTAAAAATGGCTCTAATTATCATCTCACTTATAATAATTAAGGAAAATTTGGAAAGCCCAGAAAAATAGCAGAAAGAAAACTCTGTATGCATAATTTATTATTGGTAGTTACAAACTCATATAGAGAAGACCCTTGAAATTTGTCAAGTTACATAGTTTTAGCTATTTGGATGTAATAATAAAAGTATCCTGATTTAATAATTGTGATTTTCTTGGGACCTGAGTTTGAGTTACACCTTCATATACGATAGTACATTTTTATTTGTCAAAAACACTAGAGAAGTCTCCAACATGCTTATCTAAATATGGCAGCTTTTTTTTCCTACTTAATGTCAGAAATGGAGTAATTATAGCTACATAAATTTGAAATAAATTAAGCTTTATCTCATAGAAAATGTAACATTTTAGTAAGTGATACAACATGAATGAAAGTTAAAGAATGTTTTCAAGTTGCATGAGGAGAAACAATGAAATGAAAGTTCTTAATGCAAACACATCTTTGGGACTAAAACATGATCTTGGTTAAATGTTTATTTATAAATTGGAAACTAATTAGATAATATTCCTGATTAATATTAATTTTATGCATATTTTCTAATTTTTTTACATCATTTTTATTTTCAACTTTTATATAGTTGGAATAATACTAATCACATTTTATGTGTATAAACATGGTAGGAAAATGCTATTTTCTAAATTAGCATTATTATCTTTAAAAAAGTGTTTTTTCACTCAGGTCTCTAGATTTTGCACCCATTAAACTAATAGTTTCAGATCTACTTTAAGAACAGGCACTATGATCAACAAATTTTTCTACTTGAACAGGGGGAAAAACCTTGCTGAAAGTTGAGCTTTATTTTTAGCTAAATGAGAAAACATTTCACAAGAGTATTTACTGAAAACAATCAATAAGTCCCTGCTAGGTATGAGTCAATATATATCAAGTCAAAAGTACACTATTACTTTGAAGTCAATATGTTTTACCAAACACATGGAGAATTTACATTAAAACAAGCCACTGACATTTCCAATCTATTTTTTGGCACTATAATGTACAACAATTCAAGCAAAATCCTGTGTATCACTAAATCATCCAGTAAAAACTCCATTTAACCAACTTTTAAGAAAATAATATCTTATTTCATTTGTTTCCAAAAGTCTCCTCAGATTAAATTAGGCCACCAGCTTACTCTGAAGCATCCCTTTTTTCTCCCTTTAACTTTCAATAAACATGGAGGCAGAGAAAGAGAAAAGGGATATTCTAGACACAGATATTAAAGATATGTGCCCTGTGGTGACTTTGAGGGAAAGCATCCCCTGAAGAAGGAAATGGTAACCCATTCCAGTATTCTTGTCTGGGACATCCATGGGATTCCCTGGGAAATGAATCCATAGGATTCATGCCTGGGAAATTTGATGGATAGAAGAGTCTGGTGAGCTACAGTTCATGGTTCACAAAGAGTCATACATGGCTGAGCACACACCCCTACACACATGGTACCATTTTATTCAGCTTGAGAGACTAAAAACAAATAAACAAACAAACAAACAACAACAACCAGAAGGACATAGAGCTGTGGAAGCAACTTTGAAAGAAAATAAAACTAAATGAAAAGGCTCTAATAATGTGTTAGAATTCATTGTAAAATTATAGGCTGGGTTGTTTGTTTGAAAATGTTTTATTTGATACTCCAACAAAAAACAGAGCCTGCATCATCTGATAATTCTCTGAGGAAGATAATCTTGACAATTGTGTAGAAGAATGATTAGATAAGGGAGGAGATAGAAATACTGGTTATGAGCCTAGTAAAATATTTTAGATAACTATTTCCTTAAAAATGTGTTTGAAGGAAATCTATTTCATAGAATTTTACTACATTTTGCAAGAGGAAAAAGTAACATTTCTGTAGCTACAATTCTCTTCTGCAAAACCAGACCTAAATAAAGTAAAATGTATTTCCTCACTACAGGATGTCTAGTAAGCTAATAGACACAACAAATATGAAGGAAGAGCTAATGGCATGAAGCATGCCCCAAACTGATATGACTGTGGCAATCCCCTGCAAAGAAACATCTGCAGAATTATTGTTCACAAATTCCTATTTTGCAACAAGTTGGTCTCTGCAATAAGGACCTCACTGGTTGCTATAGAGAGTACATTCTGGGGAATTCTCTGGTGGTCCAATGGTTGAGATTCTGAGCTTCCACTGCAGGGGACCTGGTCAGGGATCTGGTCAGGGATCTAAAGTCTCACATGCTACAGGGCATAGCCAAAATATACATAAAAATTGATTCAAAAAATCCATGATAAACAAATGAGACCAATTTTTTTTTTTTTTAAGAAAAAAGTACATTGTGTACTTTTGTGACTTCAGTTTCTAAAAATCTGGCATAAAGTATATCCTCCAGAGACATTTATTGAATGGAGTTGACAGAAGGACCTAAACCAGAAAGAAATATGAATGAGAACACGATTGGAAAAGATGCAGCTTGCATTTGCCTTGTTCTCTGCATGACATTATTCTCAAGTCATTGCTTTCGGGGCTTGGCTATTCAGCAATTCAGATTTGGATGCTTGTAGGAAAGATACTAGAGATGCTAAATCAGGGACTGAAATAATCTTCCCAAAACTGTTCTGTTTAATCCAGATGTAAACCAATTTGTCTGTGAAACATCATCACAGGAAATCTGCCAATAAAGCCTTATTGTCCCATGTGGATGAACTGAAATTTACAGTTGTGTTAGATTTTGAAGAACAAGTCAGGTGGCCCAGAAAGACAATCTGAGTTACTGAAAAAACACAGTTTTAGAATTAAAAATACTTTATTTGAATACTAGCTTTCCTACATACTTATTGTTTTGGCAAACAGAAATTTACAATTCTTTTCAACTTTATTTTTTTAATATCTATAAAAATGTGGAATTAATAATATATAGAGAGTAAGATAATTGAGCATCTTAAACAAGGTAATACTCTTGAAGTTCTTTGCTGTGTCTTCAATGAGTGGATTATAGGCAATTAAGTTTCAATAAATGAAACTAGAGACTTTCTAGAATCAATTTTGGCCTGGAAAAAAATTACAAAACTTTGTAAATGTCTTCTCAACAGGGTGATTAGATGCTGAATGTCATGAATGTGAAGAACAAAACCAAACATTTTAGGTTCAGGAAGAAGATGTTTAGTCTGAATTCTCTGGTCAGTTTCAATATACAGTCAGTGTTGACAAAATCTTTTAACTGCTATGAAAACCCTACCCATCTTTGTTGGCTAGGTAATTTATTAAATACACCTTTTCATAAAATCCTTAGAAGAATCTTATGAATTATTGTGTTCACAGTTGTTTCAGCCCACTATGATATTTTAGAGAAACAAAAATGCATGTTTATTTTCTGTGACCAGAACAATCCAAATTTTGACAGTGGATGAGAAGCCCGCATACACAGTACATTTGGGAAAGTAGTAATTCTCTGTGGCTGCAGTAGAGGTTTTGAAGGAGAGTGTGGGAAGAGATATGGATGTAAGAAGAACACAGAGTATTGAATCTGGATAGATTGCAACCAGATTGTGAAGGCAGTAGAAGCCAGGTTCAGGAATGTGCACTTACTCTTTCAGAGAAGTCATAGCTATTAAGTGATTCTGAACTAGATGAAAACAATACGGGAGTGATTTTTTTTTTTTTTTTAACTTTACAATACTGTATTGGTTTTGCCGTACATTGACACGAATCTGCCACAGGTGTACACGAGTTCCCAACCCTGGACCCCCCTCCCACTACCCTCCCCATATAATCTCTCTGGGTCATCCCAGTGCACCAGCCCCAAGCATCCTGTATCTTGTATTGAATGAACCTAGACTAGCGATTCATTTCTTACATGATAGTATACATGTTTCAATGCCATTTCCCAAATCATCCCACCCTCTCCCTCTCCCACAGAGTCCAAAATCTGTTCTTTATGTCTGTGTCTCTTTTGCTGTCTCGCAAACAGGGTTATCATTACCATCTTTCTAAATTCCATATATATATATGTGTTAGTATACTGTATTGCTGTTTTTCTTTCTGGCTTACTTCACTCTGTATAATTGGCTCCAGTTTCATTCACCACATTAGAACTAATTCAAATGTATTCTTTTTAATGGCTGAGTAATACTTCATTGTGTATATGTACTTCAGCTTTTTTATCCATTCGTGCTGATGGACATCTAGGTTGCTTCCATGTCCTGGCTATTATAAACAGTGCTGTGATGAACACTGGGGCACATGTGTCTCTTTCAATTCTTGTTTCCTTGGTGTGTATGCCCAGCAGTGGGATTGCTGGGTCATAAGGCAGTTCTATTTGCAGTTTTTTAAGGAATCTCCCACTGTTCTCCATAGAAGACTGAATCTGATAATGGTTGTAGGTGGTTTTTGATCAGATTAACTAGATATGCTTCCCAGCTCCATGTCAAAATTGTAACACTAAGTTCAGGAGTTTTTCTTCTCCTTAGCATTTGGCACATTCTGCAATTTTCTTTTAGAAACAGACTAACCCAAGTTAGTGTTCAGAGCACTGTGCCCTGTAGCTAGGTTGCCAGCCTGCCACTCACTAGTTACGTGGCCTTATTTAAGTTAGTTAACCCTCAAAACAAATTTTTTTTCATCAGTAAAATAGGATGTTGTTTCTTCCCTTTTAAGGGAAGGTAAAATTAGCTAACAGAGGCAGAGTGCCTGGCAAAAAGAAGCTAAACGCTCAAAATAGTTAGCTGGAATGTGTATAACTATTATTGCAATCCTGAAATATTTCTGGTCAACCTGTCATATTTTCACAAGACTTCCTCTTACAAAGATTTATCTTTCAAATATAATTGCCCCTTAATATTCACTGGAGATTGGTTCCAGGACCCCACCCCTTGCACATTCCAAAGACTGCAGATGCTCAAATTTATTTATGAAACAAAGAAGTACAGGATTATCTGTATCCACAGGTCCTACATCTGCAGACTTAATCAATTGGCGAGATATTCCCATGGATAGAGAGGGTTGATTATAGTCTCTTGGATTTGAACTTTATCTCTATGCCCTTGTTTTCATAGTTACTATTTTAGAAGGAGATACATGCAGAATCTAGAAAAATGGTGCAGATGAACCTATTTTCAGGGCAGGAATAGAGATGCTGATGTAGAGAATTAATGTATTGACACAGGGAGGGAAGGGAAGGGAAGGTTGGATAAATTGGGAGAGTGGGATTGTCATACACACACTGTGCATGTGTGCATGCTAAGTCACTTTAATTCTGTCCGACTCTTTGTGACCCTATGGACTGTAGCCAGCCAGGCTCCTCTGTCCTCCTCTGTCTCTGCCAGGATTCTCCAGGAAGAATACTGGAGAAGGTTTCCATGAGCTCCTCTAGGAATCTTCCCAACCCAGGAATTGAACCGGCATCTCTTATGTCTCCTGCATTGGCAGGTGGGTTCTTTACCACTGGCCCCACCTGGAAAGCCCCATATATACACTACCATGTATAAAATAGGTAAGTAGTGAGAAGCTGCTCTATAACACAAGAAGCTTAGCTTAGTGTTCTGTGATGACTTAGAAAGGTAGGATGAGAGGACGGAAGGAAGGTCCAAGAGGGAAGGGATATATGTATGCATACGTTTGATTTATTTCATCATGCAGCAGAAACTAACAACATTGTAAGATAACTACACCTCAATTAAAAAAGAGAGATAAATTCCCAGAAAGATCACAATTACTAAGCTTTACGACTTAACTTAACTTAAATATTTTTGTGGTGCTCTGCTTTCCTTTTTCTCAGTATCTCTCCCTTCTGCTACAGGCACACATTTTGTCAAATTTCTATCACCTCTGTCTCAGAGCTTCAAAAATCTGCTAGTTTAGGAGACTAACTCAGCGGTAATACACCTAAGGCTTGTGACAAAGCACAATAACTATAACATAATCTTTAATTCTAACCCTAAAGCCAAAAACTGCAATTTGACTATTTCTCTGTATCAGAGGCACAGTATTTGCAAAAGCCCTCTCTACTATTTTCACCCTGCCATTCCAGATTACCATAACCAGAAATCACACCAGGTCTGCAGGAATATTGTTTCTGTTGTGACATCTCAACTTCCACTTGTTCTGCTCTAACCTGAAAGCAGGACTCTAAACAGAATTCTCTGGGTAATTGTCTTGCAAATTGTGTGTTCTCTTCCAGAATTAGGGTTGCCAACTAAAGAATGCTGCTTATCTCCAAGCTTTACAGGGATGAAGTCACTGGCATCTGCAGTTGGTGGCCTTCAATACCTCTTGAAAGAAGTGCAGGGCAGAGATCAGGAATGAGGCATTCTGTGCTCTGGGAAAAACTAGCAGAGCAGACCTTCAGAAAGTTAAATATTTTTGGAAAAAGAAAATTGTGTGAACCCAGTTTCTTGCTCTTATTTTCAGAAAAGCACCGCAATCATTAATGATGTCTGCTCCTCGTGACTTTCTGCCAAGATGTGTACTTGAGTGCATGTATCCCGCCTTTATCAAAATAATATATCCATTGACCTCTCCCTCTGCTTCTTTGGAGAAGATCCTCAGAGGTTTCTGAGAGGCTGGCTCCCAGACTATTGTTCTCAGTAAGTTTCAAATAAAATCAAATTAAAAACTTCCATATTGTGCTTTTTTTTTTTTTTTTTTTTTCAGATGACAAACAAGGTCAATGAAAAAGTGAACTAGGCCAGGAATTAGTGGTCAACAGAATTGCATGGCTTTCCATATGTACCTGGAAGTGCTTTTTTTCATTTGAATGATTTTGAATAGAAATAGAAATTAAAAACTGCTTAAAGGAAATAAATACCCCCACCTTCATGAACATATTTCACTCTTTTCCTGAAGAGACTTGTTGTCCCCAGAAATATCTCTTATTCTTGTCTGTCTGAGTCTGTTGATGGACTCAGCTATCAAGGCCTTGTTTGCCTCAGACTAAATGCTATACTATTGATTAGAGTCCCTAGGTCTGCTTTTTATTTCTTTATTTAATCTCTCTGCTTATTAGATTTTTCTTTTAGCTTCACCCTTTTGCTCTTATATCTGGGCTGCTAAGCAATCCTGTTTACCCCACATACATCCCCACTGCATTTTAACTTGTGCTTCTAGTAAATTATTCCATAAGGTGGGAAATTCAGCAACCACCTCCTGTGAGTTATAACAGAGAAGGGGAAAAAGTCTCTGTGTAAAGGCTTGAGAATTATTTTATTTTTCTTTACTTATTTTGATTAATAGCTGTTTCCTTCTTATACTCATCTTTGTGACTCAATTCCCACTGTCTCCCACCTGGACAGCTGAGACCACCTCCCAGCTAGTCTCTCCATCTCACTTTCTTCTCTGCAATTCTTTCCTAACAAGGCTGATAATTCAAATATGATCATGGTGTTTTCCTACGTAAAATCCTTTGGATACTTTCCACTGATAAACAATGAAATGCAAACTCTCTGCATGACATTTAAGGTCCTACAAGCTCTGTCTCCTTTCTACCTTGCAGATTTATATCTGCCTCACTAGAAACTCATATGCACTAGAAACACTGAAAAGTGTCAATTTTTCCTTAAAATATATGAAGACTTGCTTCATCTCTAAGCCTTCAAGTGCAATATAATCTCTGTCTAGAATATTTCTCCTTTTCCTCCACTTTCTTGGCATCTAGATGTTATTGAGAACACAGCTGGGGTTTCCTGTCTGTGCATTTGAGATTCTGTGATTTAATTGCCATTTTACTCATTCTCCTCTTCTGGGCCTTGGGCTTCCTGAAGGCAGATTCTGTACCTGGCAGAGGGAAGCTCTGACCTGCATAGTAGGACTCCAGGGGTCCTTCAGGCTCACATGTGCCTCCCACTAGATCTAGGTTGAAAATTCTCAATCCTGCCAGGCTTCTCTGGATCTCCACACCTCTGCATGGTATACAAATACTTCCTTATGGGTAAAGATGTGTCACCAGGTTCATGTACCTAAGGGGCTCCAGGTATAATTTTTTTTCCTTTGTTTCTGTCAAGCTTTCATATCTATGAAAAGTATTGTCAACTAGTCTATCTCTCATAAACCTAAATCTTCCTAAGAGGAGGAAAACTGTTTGATTTTACTTTTTTTATTATCTGGGTTACAGTGTGGCCTGACTATAGTAGGTCCAATTATGAATGCTGCTTTTTGTGGGTTTTATTTTCTCCCCTCCCACAAATGCTGTGTTATATGGACAAATGTGCTTTGTAATGTCAGTTCTGCCCATGATGGGAAGCCAGTGGTGATTTTTTATTTTATTTCCATTGATGTGGCCATATTCTTGACTGATGGTCCTCAAATAGGGCCACGGTTTGAAATACCTGGAGATTATTTAGTAAATAACTTTGACCACTGTTTCTCAGATGTTGATTTGCAATAGAATCACATAGGAATCTGGATATATTACAAATTCTGATTCATTAGATCTAAGGTGGAGCCTGAGACATTGTTTATCAGGTGAGCTTCCATGAGATAGGCATGTTGCTGACTCAGGATCACACTGCATAGTGAGCCCTGAACTCCTGAATCAGAATCTCTCAGAATCTACCCCAGGAATTAGACACTTCTAGAAATTTTCTGAGTGACTCTGATAATCAATGATTGTGCATATATATTAAAAAGGGACTGTGTGTCTTCCTCTTGTATCCATCATTTATTCATGCTGCAACATTCTTAAACAACTGGCCATTTATTATGGCAGAGGCTGTGTTTGTATGAGTGAAGGAAGCAGGAATGTTCTTAAACTCTTAAAGCTCACAGTCTAATAATATAAAAACATGTTAAACTCATTCTTACAGTGAGATAAATGCCAAGAAAAGCATAATCAAGGCATCAATTTGGCAATCAAAGGGGAAGATATGATGGGGGGGTAAGATTGAAGATAGGAGGAGAAGGGTATGAGAGAGGAGAAGATAGTAGGATGGCATCACTGTCTCAATGGACATGAGTTTGAGCAGCTCCAACAGATGGAGAAGGACAGGAGAACTGGCGTTGTGCAGTCCATGGGACTGAAGAGAGTTGGACATGACTGAGAAACTGAACAAAAATAACAGGGGAAGATCTACCTGTAAGCTCAGACTTGACTGACATAATTGCATCAACTATGGGATTAGCAGAAGAGTTTTTTTTCTTTTTTTTTTCTTTTAGCAAAGTTAAGAGCATACATAAAGAAGACTGAGCAGCAGTGAGAAATGATGCTTTCAAACTGTGGTGCTGAAGACTCTTGAGAGTCCCTTGGACAGCAAGGATTTCAATCGAATAAATCCTAAAGGAAATCAACCCTGAAAATTCACTGGAAGGACTGTGATGCTGAAGCTGAAACTACAATACCTTGGCCACTTGATGTGAAGAGCTGACTCATTAGAAAAGACTGAGGCTGCAAAAGTTTGAGGTCATGAGGAGAAGGGGATGACAGAGGATGAAATAGTTGGATGGCATTATGACTCAATGGAGATGACTTTGAGTAAGCTCCAGGATGTAGTGAAGAACAGAAAAGTCTGGCATGAAGGAAAGGTAAGCCTGAAGTCCATAAGGTCTCAAAGAGTCAGACATGATTTAGGAATTGAACAACAGCAATAAATAGCATCAGTCAGTGCAGTCTCTCAGTTGTGTCTGACTCTTGGTAACCCCATGGACTACAGAAGGCCAGGCTTCCCTGTCCATCACCAACTCTCCTAGCTTGGTCAAACTCATGTCCATAAAGTCGGTGATGTCATCCTACCATCTCATCTTCTGTTGTCCCCTTCTCCTCCTGCCTTCAATCTTTCCCAGCATCAGGGCATTTTCCAAGGAGTCAGTTCTTCACATCAGGTGGCCAAAGCATTAAAGTTTTACTTCATCATCAGTACGCCCAACGAATATTCAGGACTGATTTCCTTTAGAATTGATGGGTTTGATCTCCTTGTAGTCCAAGGGACTCTCAAAGAGTCTTTTCCAACACCACAGTGTAAAACATAAATTCTTTGGTGCTTACCTTTCTTTATAGTCCATCTCTCACATCTATACATGACTACTGGAAAACCATAGCCTTGAATAGACAGACATTTGTTGGTAAAGCAATGTCTCTGCTTTTGAATATGCGGTCTATGTTGGTCATAAGCTTTTCTTCCAAGGAGCAAGCATCTTTAAATTCATGGCTTCAATCACCATCTGCAGTGATTTTGGAGCCCAAAAATAAAGTATGTTACTGTTTTCATTGTTTCCCCATGTATTTGACATGAAGTGATGCAACTGAATGCCATGATCTTAGTTTTCTGAATGTTGAGTTTTAGGCTGACTTTTTTCACTCCCTTCTTTCACTTTCATCAAGAGACTCTTTACTTCTCCCTTGCTTTCTGCCATAAGGTTGGTGTCATGTGCATATATGAGATTACTGATATTTTTCCTGGCAATCTTGATTCCAGCTTGTGCTTATTCCACCTTGTGCTTCATATAGCCCAGCATTTTGCAAGATATATTCTGAATATAAGTTAAATAAGCTGGGCAACAATATACAACCTTGACATACTCCTTTCCCAATTTGGAACCAGTCTGTTGTTCTATGTCCATTCTAACTGTTGCTTTTTGACCTACCCACAGATTCCTCAGGAGGAATTTAAGGTGGTCTAGTATTCCCATCTCTTCAAGAATTTTCCAGAGTTTGTTGTGTTCCACACAGTCAAAGGGCTTGACATAGTCAATAAAGCAGAAGTAGATGTTTTTTCTGAAACTCTCTTGCTTTTTCCATGATGCAATGGATGTTGACAATTTGATCTCTGGTTCCTCTGCCTTTTCTAAGTCCAGCTTGAACATCTGGAAGTTTGTAGTTTACATACTGTTGAAGCCTGACTTGGAGAATTTTGAGCATTACTTTGCTAGCATATGAGAAAAGTGTAATTGTGTGGTAGTTTGAACATTCTTTGGTGTTACCTTTCTTTGGGATTGGAATGAAAACTGACCTTTTCCAGTCCTGTGGCCACTGCTGAGATTTCCAAATATGCTGGCATACTGAGTAGCACTTTCAAAGCATCATCTTTTAGGATTTGAAATAGATCAACTGAATCCCATCACATCCAATCTAGCTTGTTCATAGTGATGCTTCCTAAGGCTCACTTGACTTTGCATTACATAATGACTGGCTCTAGGTGAGTGATCACACCATCGTTGTTATCTGTGTCATGAATGTCTTTTCTGCATAGTTGTTCTGTGTATTCTTGCCACTTCTTTTTAATATCTTCTGGTTCTGTTAGGTCCATACCATTTCTGTCCTTTATTGTGCCCATCTTTCCATGAAATATTTCCTTGGTTACTCTAATTTTCTTGAAGCATTCTCTAGTATTTCCCATTCTATTGTTTTTCTCTATTTCTTTGCATTGATATGAGGAAGGCTTTCTTATCTCTCCTTGCTATTCTCTGGAACTTTACACTGAAATGGGTGTATCTTTCCTTTTCTCCTTCGCCTTTAGCTTCTCTTCTTTTCTCCACTATTTGTAAGGCTTCCTCAGAAAACCATTTTGCCTTTTTGCATTTCTTTTTCTTGGGAATGGTCTTGATCACTGCTTCCTGTGCAATGTCATGATCCTCCCTCACTAGTTCTTCAGGAACTCTATCAGATCTAGTCCCTTGAACCTGTTTGTCACTTCCACTGTATATTCGAATGGGATTTGATTTAGGTCCTACTTGAATGGTCTAGTGGTTTTCCTTGTTTTCTTCAATTTATGTCTGAATTTTGCAATAAATGTTCACAATCTAAGTCAAAGTCAGTTCCTGGCCTTGTTTTTGCTGACTGTATAGAGCTTCTCCATCTTTGGCTGCAAAGAATATAATCAATCTGATTTCAATATTTACCATCTGGTGATATCCATATATAATGTCTTCTCTTGTGTTGTTGGAAGATGCTGTTTGTTATGACTGGTTCATTCTCTTGGGAAAACTCTGTTAGCCTTTGTCCTGCTTCATTCTGTGGTAAAAGGCCAAATTTGTGTGTAACTTCCTACTTTTGCATTTCATTTCCCTATAATGAAGAGGACATCTTTTTTTTTTTTTTTGGTGTTAATTCTAGAAAGTCTTGCAGATATTCATGAAATATTCAACTTAATCTTCTTCAGCATTTTTGGTTGGTGCATAGGCTTGGATTACTGTGATATTGAATGGTTTGCTTGGAAATGAGCAGAGATCATTTTTTGAGATTGCACCCAAGAACTGTATTTCCGACTATTTTGTTGACTTAAGGGCGAGTCTATTTCTTCTAAGGGCTTCTTGTGCACAGTAGTATATATAATCATCATCTGAAATAAATTCACCCATTCCAGTCCATTTTAGTTCACTGCTTCCTAAGCTGTCGATGTTCACTCTTGCAATCTCCTGTTTGACCCATTCCAATTTGCCTTGATTCATGGACCTAACATTCCAGATTCCTATCCAATATTGTTCTTTACAGCATCAGACTTTACTTCCATCACCATTCACATCCACAACTAGGTATTGTTTATTCTTTGGCTCTGTCTCTTCATTCTTTCTGGAGTTATTTCCCCACTTTTCTCCTATACCATATTGGGCACCTATCGACCTGGGGAGTTCATCTTTCAGTGTCCTATCTTTTTGCTTTTTCATACTGTTCTCAAGGCAAGAATACTGAAATGGTTTTCCATTCCCTTCTCTAGTTGACCATGTTTTGTCAGAACTCTCCACCACAACCCATCTCTCTTTGGTGGCCCTACATGGCATGGCTCATATTTTCATTGAGTTAGACAAGGCTATGGTGTGCTGCGATTCATGGGGTAGCAAAGAGTCAGACACCACTGAGCGACTGAACTGAACTGACTTGAACTGATGGTCCATGTGATCAGTATGGTTAGTTTTCTGTGATTCTGGTTTTCATTCTATCCGCCCTCTGATGGATAAGGATTAAAAGGCTTATGGAAGCTTCCTGATGGGAGAGACTGACTGAGGAGGAAACTGGGTCCTGTTCTGATAGGTGGGGCCATTCTCAGTAAAACTTTAGTCTAATTTTTTGTTGATGGGCAGGGCTGTGTTCCCTCCCTGTTGTTTTACCTGAGTCCAAACTATGGTGGAGTTAGTGAAGATAATGGTGACTTTCTTCAAAGATCACATGTAGGCACTGCTGCCATCAGTGCCCCCGACCCTGCAGCAGGCCACCGCCAACCCACGACTCTGCCAGAGACTCCTGGATATTCGTGCCCAAGTCTGGGACAGTCTCTTGTGGGGTCACTGCTCTTTTCTCCTGGGTCCTGGTGTGCATAAAGTTTTGTTTGTGCCCTCCAAGAGTCTGTTTCCCCAGTCCTGTGTAAGTTCTGGCAGCTCTATTTTGGGGTTAAGGGCGACCTCTTCCAATAGGGCTAATGCCACAACCTGGTCTACTGCACCCAGATCCCTGGCCCCTGCGGCAGCTGACTGCCAACCCTTACCTCTGCAGGAGACATTCAAGCATTCAAGGGTAGGTCTGGCACAGTCTCTGTGGGGTCTCCTGGTGCACACAAGGTTTTGTTTGAGTCCTCCAAGCATCTCTGGCGGGCATGGAGTTTGATTCTTTCACTCCTCCTCCCATCTTGCTGTGACTTCTCCTTGTCCTTGGACATAGAGTATCTCTTTTTGGTGGGATACAGCATTCTCCTATGGATGGTATTCAGCAGTGAGTTGTAATTTTGGAATTCTTTCAGAAGAAGATGAGTGCACATCCTTCTATTCCACCATTTCCAAATGGAGCAGTTGGTTTGGAAACATAATGCAAAGGTGATATTGCCCGATTTCTTTGCCCTTGCTGTGTTCTTTTCTAAAATTGACCATAATTGTTTCTTTTCAATCCAGTGATGATACAAGCCCAGGGTCTCTGGCAGAAAAAGCCACTCAGAGCAAGACAACCAGGAGCTGACTGTCTCTTTCTCAATTCTTTTGTTCTTCCCAGCACTTGGCAAAATGATCTGCTACTGATAATCAGTGAAATGATGTGGGACTGGCAATGTGAAATTTCAGCAAGAGCTGCAGCTTCTAGCGCCAGACTTTGCACCTCTGCAGCTCAGTGTGCATCAGTCTGGAGCTTCAGACTTAGCAGAAAAGAATAAATAGCATATGATGATGTTATCCCCAAATTTCTAAATTATGCCTCTCCCTGCATCTATCCCCTTTGGTAGCCATACGTTTGTTTTCTATGTTTGTGTATTTGTTTCTGTTTTGTATAGGTCAATTTTTTTAGATTCCACATATAAGGAATACCATATGATGTTTTTCTTTCTCTGTCTTACTCCACTTAGCCTGATACTCTCTAGGTCCATCCATGTTGCTGAAAATGTCAGTATACACACTACCATATAATACAATAGATACACAACAAGGACCTACTGCTTTAGGACAGAAGTGAAGTGAAGTCACTCAGTCGTGTCTGACTCTTTGTGACCCCATGGACTGTAGCCTATCAGGCTCCTCCATCCATGGGGTTTTTCAGGTAAGAGTACTGGAGTGGATTTCCATTTCCTTCTTCGAGGGATTTTCCTGAACCAGGGATCGAACTCGAGTTTCCCACATTGTAGGCAGACGCTTTACCATCTGATACACCAGGGAAGTCCTCTGTATAGGACAGAAAGCTATGCTCAATATTTTGTAATAATTTATCTGGGATAAGAATCTAAAATATATATATACATATGTATAAAACTGGATCACTTTGTTGCATAATGAAATTAACATAACATTGTATATCATCTATACTTCAAAAAAATCATTTAAAAAGAAAGCGCATATGCAAGTCTGCTGAGTCAGGAAAGAGCCTGACAGATTTTAGAATCTTTCCAAAGACCCTACTGGCTAGAAGAGGAAGTACAAATGGGGGAATGTCATGTGATAAGGTGAGCAGGGAAAAGATAAACAAACACGTTTATGATCTAACCCAGCAGCACTGAGAGGAAGTTTCTCTAATTGACCTCTGGGACAGGGGTGCTTCAAAGGTTGACCCACTCTGTCTTCAAAGCTTTGAGATATTGCCAAGCTTAGAAAATCAGTGATAATTCTTGGAATCCAGGGTTTCTAGAAATGCTATTTATTCATAGATGATACTGACTATAGATGTTTTAAGATTTCAGTGTTAAATATTCAATGTTTTGTTTTCCATGTATCTAAATCAGCAGTTGAGAATTCTTCTTCAATTTGTAACTGGGACTAGTGTGTTAAGAGTTAATGCCTTCTATCAATTTCTACTCTTTTATCCCAGTATAGGAGTAAAACATGGAATGGAATTTTCCTTAAGTAGACATTTTCAAGGTACTTCAAATGTACCTGAATCTCCATCATATGTCATATGTCAAATTCTAAATCCTTTGACATATGATCAAAACAATCAAACAAGGTAGGATAGATGCATCTTCTACTGTCTCTTGTATACCAAATTCTATAGCTTGGACAATTACTAGGTGTTTATTCATTCCATTATGCCTCTTCTTTCCAGTATTTTCAGTACCTTCTCTCTCTTTTATTTTATTTTATTTATTAATTTATTATTTTAAGGGTTAGACCATAAACTTATGTTTCTTATCTTTTCCCTGCTCACCTCATCACATGACACTCCCCAATTTGTATTTCCTCTTCTAGCCAGTAGGGTCTTTGGAAAGATACTAAAATTTGTCAGGCTGTTTCCTGACTCAGGACACGCTAGTCTTGATTCAACGTTAAAAATCATAATTTGCATTTCATTGGTTATTTTATCAACCAATACAATTTGCAACTTGCCTGTTATAAAGGCATCCAGAATTTGCAAATGTTTATTCTGAAAATAATTTTCTGAACAGTCCAATATTTTCAATACAAATATATTTAACTAATATTACAACAAAATCATCTCAGTGTTCATATAAGAAGTTAGTCAAGCCAGTTTCACATTAGTATCAATAAAATGATAACTTTATTTATTTTCTCTATTTCATCAATATTTTATTTCTTAGTAAGCACTGTACATTTTACATTGTTACTCAACATATCATAGATTTTAAAATAC
This sequence comes from Aepyceros melampus, assembly GCA_006408695.1. NCBI lineage: Eukaryota > Metazoa > Chordata > Mammalia > Artiodactyla > Bovidae > Aepyceros > Aepyceros melampus. The sequence continues at coordinate 123,424 of SJXQ01003124.1, read as the reverse complement.
TGCAAACATTACACTAAATGCTTTATATTTCAATCATCAAGATAGCCAAAATTAAATGGGATATTAGGTAAAGCAGCTCAATGGCTGCAGATAGTAAGGTCTTAAACAATTGCTATTTTAATTAATATCATTATTTCCTAAATACAATTATACAAGAATGTTCTCAGAGACTCTTGTTAACTATTTCATGAAAAATGCAGGGAAGTTTAGCCGAAAATTGAATGGATTCAAATATTGGAGAGAACAGTCTTAAATAAAATAGATACCATACTCAAAACAATTGTTCACCATTAACACTTGAAAATCTAATAAGAAGGAAGTAGAAATGAAAGTAAAAGAGAAACTCATGGATAGGCATTTTTTTGGGGGATTTCCTCATTATTTCCTGCTATCATTGAATTGATAAAATTTTGTTCTATTTTTATAGATGTTAAAACTGAGACTCAGATATAAAGGTGAGTCATATAGTAAGAAACTTAACTAAGACTCAAACAGAAAGCTCTTATTAGCCTAACATCACATGTAAAGTCTCTCATTTCTTGATTACCTAATTGTACACATCACTCTATATCATGTAGAGTCCTATGACTTTCCATTGGCACATAGTCATGTTTTCTCACAGTGAAACTCAAGCATTTTAGTAGGTGACTGTGCATGATGTGTATAAATTTTCAAACTTTTTTAATAGAAGATAGCCTTCTTAATCATAATTAAGGAATTTATATTCTATTTTAGGAGATAGGGACACTGTCCTACATTTTTTTTCTTTTTATTCTACAGTTAAATTTTATTTCTTTTTTTCTCTTTTTAAAGTAGGTCTTGGTTATCTATTGTACAGTGTGTACATGGCATTCCCAAATTCCCAATCTATCTCTTCCCTTGCCTTTCCCCCAGTAACCATAAATTCATTCTCTAAGTTGGTTTCTGCTTTGTAAATAAGTTCATTTGTATCATTATTTTTTAGATCCTACATATAGGTGATATCATATAATATGTATCTTTCTCTGTCTTACTCCACTTAGTATGAAATCCATAATCTCCAAATCCATCTACATTGCTCCAAATAACATTATCTCATTCTTTTATCTTCTTGTATAATTTTATCTTCTTGGAGAAGGAAATGGCAATCCACTCCAGTATTCTTGCCTGGAGAATCCCATGGACGGAATAACCTAGTAGGTTACAGTCCACGGGGTCGCAAAGAGTCGGACACGGCTGAGTGACTTCACCTTCACCATTCTTTTAATTGGCTGAGTAATATTCCACTGAATCTATGTACTATATCATCTTTATCCAATTCTCCTTTGATGGATATATAAGTTATTTCTATGTCCTGGCTATTGTAAAGAGTGCTACAATGAACAGTCAAGTCCATGTATCCTTTTAATCCATGTTTTTTTCTGGATATATGCTCAGGAGTGAGATTGCGGAACCATATGATAACTCTCTATTTGACTTAACTGTTTTGATATTTAAATCCTTTATTCTTGTTACAATTATGTTGTGTTTGAATACTATCTATCAGTGTATTCCAGGAACAGGTTTGAATCTGTCCTGAAGGAGTTTAGTCTGGGTAATTTTAGACTATTTCAAATCAAAATGGAAAGACACAAAGACAGTCAAAGTAACTGAAGTTAGCAAAGTTGCAAATCTAAGAGGGATTGAACTGAAGTTAGATTGAAAATATAAAAGTAGAGTAAATAATCAGAACTAGTCACAGGAAGCAGACAAATGATCACTGAATCTTTTTGACTGTACCTCTTAGATTTACAAATGCAAGCATCTCCACCAAATATGTACTACTGTCAAGTAAGTTATATTATCTGTATTATAAAACACATACAATCAGAATGGTTTAAATTTGAGATAAATATTAAATTAGCAACACATATATTAAAATTTTTCCACTCATTTTTACTTTCTATTATCATTTGCTAATTGTTTCAGGCACAAAATATACCCAAAGCACACTTTGTTCTTCATAACAGTGAATGCAAGCTTGTATTTTAAATACTCTTCTAGATAATTTTGTCACTTGATCATCAAGTAGCAGTTAATGAGATTACATCAGGAACTGGAGGACATATTCTTATGGACACCAGAGAGAGGCAGTCCTGCTGATACCTCAATTCCAGACGTCTGTCCTCATGAACTGTGAGAGAATAATAGTCCATGTGTTAAGCCAAATTTGAGGCATTTTGTTATGGCAGCCACAGGAAACTAATACTGAGGTCAAGTGTAGAATGAAAGACCACGGTTTAGAAATCAGAACAAGTAAATGTGGGAAGTAATGGACCTGATTTAATGACTTTTCAGTGAGCAGTGGGATTAGACTTTATGAAACTCTGACAAAAATGAGCTGGTTCCTGAAAAGTTCAAGGATAAACTTTCACATCCTGGGATGAAGTAAATACAAAGGCACCTGTGTATGCTGAAAATCTTATCAGAGATAATTCACATTCTTATCATTTTATTTCCTTCTCACAAAAGGTGTCTGGGGTTTAATATACACTTCCCTTTTTATAAGAGGGAAATTGAGGCTCAAATACAACAAATAAAGACTATGATCAAAGAGATTTTGAATTGCAGGGTCAGAATCATGCCCTACATGTTCTGATTCCAGGTCATATTTATATGACATGACCTCAATATACCTTGGTTTCTTCTTCTCTAGAGGACTAACATGAATTACATGTCTTTGCGGGCCCATTGCAGATTCATTACTGACCATTACTGACCTGAGTTCTTGACCTTCTTAATCAATAGAAATTGGTAAAGGGCCAGGCAGGAAATTCAGGCAGGGCATTACTGGTCTTCCTGCCACAGCAGGAGGGACCAAAAACAAGTAAGAATTTCCCTTGTTCACTTGGTGGCTGGAGGGGCCAGCCAGTTCCTTATATGGGGTGAGCCCAGAGGCAGATTCAGGGGTGAAGCTGGAGGGGTCATTTAAGTGCTTTGCACCCTTAGGTGGTGCTGAGTGCTGGATGCATGCACAGTGCACTATTTTTGCTCCTGGCTTTTCAGAATTGGCAGTTGAACTTTTGGTTTCTTTATATTTTGTTGTCCATAATTTTTCCCAACTGCACATGCATGCAGTCATTTTTAGTCCCTTATAGTTTTTTTTTTTTTCCCTGTCATTTTGTTGCTCAAGGGGACATCTATCTAGGTGCAAGCACTTCAGCAATGGCTCCAGGTCCCAGATGCCAGTCTGTCTTAATTTTATAGAGTGTACAGATTTGGTGGTAAATGGGAAGATGTTCTTCCACCCTGAATGGCAGTTTGCCCTGTGTATGTATAAAGACAGTGAGTGTGATTGGCATTAGTTCTTATAATTCGCTACACTGAAATGAATCAACCATTTGCCACTACTACTGTCTCCATGTAAGAAAAGTTCACACAATCTCTTTAAAAGAACTAAACAAAGATCTTTCAAGGTTGCATTGTCATATATAATGTTTAAAACTGACCCTTAACATTCCCAGAAGTTAAACATCTTTCTCCAAATCTTAAAGATTTCACATACTATTTTCACCTTTGATATACTTTTCAGGGATAGATTTATGTGATCCCATTAACTAGTGCCAGGGTGGATGTGAAATGCTGAACTGGGCTGGAAAAATCACAAGCTGGAATCAAGATTGCTGGGAGAAATAACAACCTCAGATATGCAGATGGTAACATTCTAAGGGCAGAAAATGAAAAAGAAATAAAGAGCCTTTTGATCGGGGTGAAAATGAGAGTGAAAATGCTGGCTTAAAACTCAACATTCAAAAAACAAAGATCATGACATCTGGTCCCATCACTTCATGGCATATAGATGGGGAAACAATGGAAACAGTGATAGACTATTTTTCAGGCCTCCAAAATCACTGTGGATGATGACTGGAGCCAGGAAATTAAAAGATGCTTCCTCCTTGAAAGAACAGCTATGACAAACCTAGAGAGCTTATTACAAAACAGAGACATTGCTTTGCCTACAAAGGTCTATATATTCAAAGCTATGGCTTTTCCAGTAGTCATGTATGGATATGAGAGTTTGACTATAAAGAAGGCTGACAACTGAAGAATTGATGCTGGAACAGAGTCAAAAAATATCCATCAAAAACCCAGGAAATGCCACAACTTTTATCAAATTTCAAAATCAGCAAGATGTGCAAGTTACATCAGGCACATTGGAAAGTCACCCAGTGGGAACACTAGATTTGTACACAGGAGGTAGAAGAGGCCTGTGGAGCCTCTTAAGAGTGAACATACAGGAAAACTGTAATTCAGTGTAATGGGACCTCAACATCAGGTAGTATGAGCTGGCCATGTGGAGCTTGGTGCCAGGTCATTCTGGCCCATAAAAAAGTAGAAATCCCAACAAAGATTCAAGAAGTTTCTGATAAAGTGACAACTCTTCAGCTCTTTTGTGTGGAGTTCAGAATTAAGACTTTGAACCTAAAAAACCAACAAACAGAACTTCTAGAACAACCCAGAGCCTCTATCATAGCTGATTGAAAGAACTTGTGGAAAGATGAGCTCTAAAATACCCTTCTTGGGGTTTGGTTACATTGAAAAGGACCAAAAGCAAAACACAAAGATGAGATTAAAAGAACAAGCAAACCCAGTGGGTAGCAAAGAAAACAGTGGTAAAATTCCAAGTTGCTGGACTTATTTCCCTTCCTTTGTTCCTTGCAGAAGCTGGGCAGAACTTTGCACCCAATGAGGACAATGAATATGCCTGGTAGTTAGAGTGAGTGGGACTCTAGGGCAGGAAAAAAAAAAAAAACATGAGTATTATAAAGGCAATCATAAGTTAGAGAGCAGAGAGCTGAGTCTAACAGGACAGCATCAGGAGCAAGGCATGCTGCCATTCAGGGCAGCACTGAACAGGCTATTGAGAGCTGAGGCCTCAGCAGGGCACATCCAGTAGTAAGTATGAGTTATCTAACACCTGAAAGTAAAATAATGAACTGATTCACATAGTTTTAATTTGTAACAGGACTAGAGGGTGCAAACACAAAGGCAGATTTCAAGGCATGGACAATAGTTTCCCCGAATTTTATTTTCACAAGCCTTCAGATTGATTTTGCCACTCCAACAAAATCAGTGGAACAGAGAATAATCTCCTGTCTCTCCTTGTGTTTCTTCTTCATTCTTAGCCCATTAACAGAGGGAGACTGTCTGAATGCTTCTTTTAACCAATGACTCAGGAATGTGTCTTTGTACCATCACCCCCTTCTGTTTTTAATAAGGCCATTGATTTGGACCAAAAGATTCAATCGGGTCGGTCTCCATGGATTCCTTTCAACTTAAACTTTATATTTTTAAAAAGATTAATTGTGATCTTTTGAAGTGCTCAATTAAAGTTTTAAAGAAATAATGAATATCTTGAGATGTCAGTCTGCCCTAGATTTCTTTGCAAATGAGAGAACTAGGCTTTTCTTCTTAACCATGGGGAATAACTGCAATGCTGCTTTTGCTTTTATTCCCTGCCCTTCTTCCTCTCTAGTAGCTTCCATATTCTTTCTTCCTCATCCTCTGCTGTTTCACTCCCTAGCTCTGAAGCCTGCTCTGACGACCATCTGACTCGTTGCTTTCTTCTCTTCTTCAGTAAGAGCACTGATCTTTTGTAGTGAAAGCAAATAAAAAATAAAATTCTGTAGACCATAGATGTTCCAAGTCCTGCAGAGAGAAGGTGCATGTGGTTGACACTTAGCTGACTTGGGATCCCTTCCAGAGAGAGTTGAAGTAGTCATCCTCTTTGAAGTGGTTCACCTTAAGTGTTGCCTTTCCAGTGCAAAATTTCCATCCAGGGAGAATATAGGGACTAAAATAAATGCCTGTGTGAAATCTTAATGATATCCATGTCTCAGCACAGAGTGGGTTCACTGTGCCAAAACTGTTTTGATGCCCTTTCTTTGCCCACAGACAATTCCATGGTGTTTCATCACAGGCTCTCTTCATTATTTCCTGCCATAAAGCAAGTCCCTTAAGATCAGGGTCTGTGCCATTCATGCATTCATTCAATTTTGCATTAAACAAACATTCAAAAAGTGTTCTCAATGCCTAATATTCTATCAGTTGCTGGGGATGCAGTTATCACTAAACCATAGGCAGTTATTCGCCATTTGTACCTGTGCAGTCTTCTTGGGAAGAAACACATTTATTCATAGTCACATAAATAAATATTTAACTATGAATTGTGAGCACATAGGGCTATGTGTATAATCTGATGTATTTAGAGAGATTAAGATTTTCCTGTATAGTAGCAACTTATCTGAGGTCTAAAGTTTAAATAGAAACTACCTTGTTAAAAAGAGACAGAGAATGTAACAGCATTGGAGGACCAAGTAGGAGGGCTGTGGTGATATGGCTCATGCATTTCAAATGTTTATCAACACAGCTTGTATTGTGCAAAATTGTTTCCTGCAATGAGCAATATTTGACATTTCTGGTCTTCATACACTAAAGGCCTGAATCCAAGGCTCAAACCCACCACGATAGCCAAATGTTCCTCCACATTTAGAATCATCTTAAAGGCAGCTCAACATCTCCCTCTAAAGCCTCACTGAAATTTAAAAAGCCTCCTGTGTTTAAATGCAATTGACAGGTCAGTGGAGTAGACATTGATATCAAGTGAGCTTGAAAACCATGGTAATATCATAGCTTTCAACCTCTGGGGGAAAGAGGAAAAAAACAATCCCTAGAAATTGATTCCCAGAGTGAATACTCACAAATCAATGTGCTGAGTAGTCATTCATCTCTTGAATATTTAGTCTCATCCTATCTTTATGTTTGTCCTTCATGTGTCTTTACATCTGTGGGTTTTCCTACAGAACAGTTCTGGAGAACTGTGGAACAGTTACTTTTGTTAGACTGTTTTGATTTTGCTTATGGGTGTATATTCAGTCAGACTTTTCCTTTTTGTTATAAATCTCTGCCTCTACATTGGGCTTTTGCAGTTCTTGGAGTTTTCTTTTCCCTTTTTTATATTTTTAAACCCATTATATTTTTTCTATATTCCCTTATTTGCCTTTGCTACTGTTCTTTTCCGCTTGCAGTTAATTTTTAATGTGTGTGTGTGTGTGTGTGTATACATTAAATAATCATAAGGGATTTCATTTAGGTCATACCTGAATGGTCTAGTGGTTTTCCCTACTTTCTTCAATTTAAGTGTGAATTTGGTAACAAGGAGTTCATGACCTGAGCCACAGTCAGCCCTGGTCTTGTTTTTGTTGACTGTATAGAACTTCTCCATTTTTGGCTGCAAATAATATAATCAGTCTGATTTCGGTGTTGACCATCTAGTGATGTTCATTTGTAAAGTCTTCTCTTGTGTTGTTGGAAGAGGGTGTTTGCTATGACCAGTGCATTTTCTTGGCAAAACTCTATTAGTCTTTGCCCTGTTTCATTCTGCATTCCAAGGCCAAATTTGCCTGTTACTCCAGGTGTTTCTTGACTTCCTACTTTTGCATTCCAGTCCCCTATAATGAAAAGGACATCTTTTTTGGGTGTTAGTTCTAAAAGGTCTTGTAGGTCTTCACAGAACCATTCAACTTCGGCTTCTTCAGCATTACTGGTTGGGGCATAGACTTGGATAATTGTGATGTTGAATGGTTTGCCTTGGAGACAAACAGATTTCATTCTGTCATTTTTGAAATTTCATCCAAGTACTGCATTTCGGACTCTTTTGTTGATCATGATAGCAACTCTATTTCTTCTAAGGGATTCCTGCCTGCAGTAGTAGATATAATGGTCATCTGAGTTAAATTCACCCATTCCAGTCCATTTTAGTTTGCTGATTCCTAGAATGTCGACGTTCACTCTTGCCATCTCTTGTTTGACCATTTCCAATTTGCCTTGATTCATGGACCTGACAGTCCAGTTTCCTATGCAATATTGCTCTTTACAGCATTGAACCTTGCTTCTATCACTAGTCACATCCACAGCTGGCTATTGTTTTTGCTTTGGCTCCATCCCTTCATTCTTTCTGGAGTTATTTCTCCACTGATCTCCAGTAGCATATTGGGGACATACTGACCTGGGGAGTTCCTCTTTCAGTATGCTATCCCTTTGCCTTTTCATACTGTTCATGGGGTTCTCAAGGCAAGAATCCTGAAGTTGTTTGCCATTCCCTTCTCCAGTAGACCACATTCTGTCAGACCTCTCCACCATGATCTGCCCATCTTGGGTTGCCCCACACGCATGCCTTAGTTTCACTGAGTTAGACAAGGCTGTGGTCTAGTGTGATTAGATTGACTAGTTTTCTGTGAGTATTGTTTTAGTGTGTCTGCCCTCTGATGCTCTCTTCAAACACCTACCATTTTACTTGGATTTCTAAGGCAATGTCAAAGAATGCTCAAACTACCACACAATTGCACTCATCTCACATGCTAGTAAAGTAATGCTCAAAATTCTCCAAGCCAGGCTTCAGCAATACATGAACTGTGAACTCCCTGATGTTCAAGCTGGTTTTAGAAAAGGCAGAGGAACCAGAGATCAAATTGCTAACATCCACTGGATCATGGAAAAAGCAAGAGAATTCCAGAAACACATCTATTTCTGCTTTATTGACTATGTCAACTCCTTTGACTGTGTGGATCACAGTAAACTGTGAACAATTCTGAACGAGATGGGAATATCAGACCACCTGACCTGCCTCTTGAGAAATCTGTATGCAGGTCAGGAACTGGACATGGAACAACATACTGGTTCCAAATAAGAAAAGGAGTATGTCAAGGCTGTATATTGTCACCCTGCTTTTTTAACTTATATGCAGAGTACATCATGAGAAACGCTGGACTAGAAGAAGCACAAATTGGAGTCAAGATTGCCAGGAGAAATATTAATAATCTCAGATATGCAGATGACACCACCCTTATGGCAGAAAGTGAAGAGGAACTGAAAAGCCTCTTGATGAAAGTGAAAGTGGAGAATGAAAAAGTTGGTTTAAAGCTCAACATTCAGAAGACAAAGATCATGGCATCTTGTCCCATCATTTCATGGGAAATAGATGAAGAATAGTGGAAACAGTGTCAAACTTGATGGTGATTCCAGCCATGAAATTAAAAGACGCTTACTCTTTGGAAGAAAAGTTATGACCAACCTAGATAGTATATTCAAAAGCAGAGACATTACTTTGCCAACTAAGGTCCGTGTAGTCAAGGCTATGGTTTTTCCTGTGATGATGTATGGATGTGAGAGTTGGACTGTGAAAAAGGCTGAGTGCCGAAGAATTGATGCTTTTGAACAGTGATGTTGGAGAACACTCTTGAGAGTCCCTTGGAGTGCAAGGAGATCCAACCAGTCCATTCTGAAGGAGATCAGCCCTGGGATTTCTTTGGAAGGAATGATGCTAAAGCTGAAACTCCAGTACTTTTGCCACCTCATGCGAAGAGTTGACTCACTGAAAAAGACTCTGATGCTGGGAGGGAGAGGGGGCAGGAGGGGAAGGGGACGACTGAGGATGAGATTGCTGGATGGCATCACTGACCTGATGGATGTGAGTCTGAGTGAACTCCGGGAGTTGATGATGGACAAGAAGGCCAGGCTTGCTGCGATTCATGTGGTCATAGAGAGTCCTACATGACTGAGTGACTGAACTGAACTAATACATTATATATATATATATATATATATATATATATATATATAT
>SJXQ01003124.1:63061-113643 GCA_006408695.1 Aepyceros melampus | reverse complement strand
TGTATATATATATATATATATCTTCTTCACCTACCTCTATTTAACTTTAGATATATATTCTTTTTTTCTTTCCTTTCCTCTTAACATATTTGTTAGTTTTGTTTTCATTGCTTTATTTCCCTCTTGGCACTTTGCTTTAGTTAGGGTTGTTGTTGTTGTTGTTTCTCCAGTTTGTGCTTAGTTAGTTTTGTTCTTAAATGGTTAATATAATTTTTTTTTATTTCCTTTGTTTGCCAGGTCAATTTACTGTACTTTGTTTTAGTGGGACTGTTTTGACTTTGTTTGTGGGTGTAATATATATGTGTATATTCCATTATTTTCATTATTATTTGCCTGATTTTATAACTGCCATTAGTTTAGGGTTCATCTTTGGTTTCTCATTTTTCAGTATTTGTTTTAATCCCACTTAATGCCACAACAAACCACTTGTGGAATCTTCCTTCCTGATTGAATGAACCAGGTCAGAAATATGCTGAACCAGGAAAAAGTAGAAATTATGAACAACTCAAGTACAAGCACTGAAATTAAAGCAGCTATCAAAAATCTCCCTAAAAAGAAAAGCCCAGGAACAGGTGGCTTCACGTGCAAATTCTATCAAACATTTAGAAAATATATAATGCCTATCCTTCAAAAACTCTAAAAAAATTTCAGAGGAAGGAGAACTTACAAACTCATTCTACAAGGCCGCACATCACCCTGATACCAAAAGCGGACAAATACAACACATAAGAAAAGAAAACTACAGGCCAATGTCACTGATGAACACAGAGGCAAAAATATTCAACAAAATATTAGCAATCAGAATTCAGCAGCACATCTAAAAGCTCATACACCATGATTAACTTGGGTTTATTCCAGTAAGAAAAGCCCAGGAACAGGTGGCTTCACGTGCAAATTCTATCAAACATTTAGAAAATATATAATGCCTATCCTTCAAAAACTCTAAAAAAATTTCAGAGGAAGGAGAACTTACAAACTCATTCTACAAGGCCGCACATCACCCTGATACCAAAAGCGGACAAATACAACACATAAGAAAAGAAAACTACAGGCCAATGTCACTGATGAACACAGAGGCAAAAATATTCAACAAAATATTAGCAATCAGAATTCAGCAGCACATCTAAAAGCTCATACACCATGATTAACTTGGGTTTATTCCAGGGATGCAAGGATTCTTCAATATACAGAAATCAATCAATGTGAAACATGTTATTAACAAATTGAAAGATAAACACTATATGATAATCTCAATAGATGCAGAAAAAGTCTTTGACAAAACTCACCACCCATTTATGATTAAAACTCTTCAAAAAAAAAAATGGGCACAGAAGGGATCTACCTCAACATAGTAAAGGCCATATATGATAAGCCTACAGCAAACATTATTCTCAATGGTGAAAAGTGAAAGCATTCCCCCTAAGATCAAGAACAAGACAAGGGTGCCCACTTTCCCCTCTATTATACAACATAGTTCTAGAAGTCCTAGCTATGACAATCAATGAAGAAAAAGAAACAAAACACATTCAGGTTGGAAAAGAAGTGAGGCTCTCACTGCTTGCAGATGACATGATACTGTACATAGGAAACTCTAAAGAAAGTATCAGAAAATTACTAGAGCTAATCAGTGAATTTAGCAAAGTTGCAAGATACAAAATGAATACACAAAAATCGCTTGCATTTCTATATACTAGCAATGAAAAATCAGATAGAGAAATGAAGGTAGCAATCGCATTCACTATTGCATCAAAAAGAATTAAATATCTAGGAATAAACTTACCTAAACTTGTACTCTCTCCTGGAAAATCCCATGGATGGAGGAGCCTGGTATGCTACAGTCCATGGGGTCACTAAGAGTCAGACACAACTGAGCGACTTCACTTTCACTTTTCACTTTCATCCATTGGAGAAGGAAATGGCAACCCACCCAGTGTTCTTGCTTGGAGAATCCCAGGGATGGGGGAGCCTGGTGGGCTGGTGTCTATGGGGTCGCACAGAGTTGGACATGACTGAAGTGACTTAGCAGCAGTAGCAGCAGCAGCAGAAAACAGACAAAAGAACTATACAAAGAAAATTATAAGTCACAAATGAAGAAATCAAAGACCATGTAAACAGATGGAGAGATATTCTATGTTCCTTGGTAGGAAGAATCAATACTGTGAAGATGACTCTACTACCAAATGCAGTATACAGATTCAACTCAATCCCTATCAAATTACCAATAATATTTTTCACAGAACTAGAACACAAATTTTCATAATTCATCTGAGAACACAAGAGACCCTGAATAGACAAAACAGTCTTGAGAAAGAAGAATGGATCTGGAGGAATTGACTTTCCTGACTTCAGATTATACTACATGGCTACAGTCATCAAGACAGTGTGTTACTGGCACAAAAACAGAGATATAGAACGATTGAACAAGATAGAAAGTCCAGAAATAAACCCATGCACCTACCTTATTTTTGACAAAAGAAGCAAGAATATAACATGGAGCAAAGACAGCCTCTTCAATAAATGGTACTGGAAAAACTTGACAGTTACATGTAAAAGAATGAAATTAGAACACTTCCTAACACCATACACAAAAATAAACTCAAAATGGTTTAAAGACCTAAATGTAAGACCAGAAACTATAAAACATTTACAGGAAAACATTGGCAGAACACTTGATGACATAAATCAAAGCAAGATCCTCTATGACCCACCTCCTAGAGTAACAGAAATTTAGAAAAAAAAAAAAAAGGAAACAAATGGAACCTGATTAAACTTAAAAGATTTTACACAGCAAATGAAACTATAAGCAAACTGAAAAGACGGCACTCAGAATGGGAGAAAATTATAGAAATGAAACAATTGACAAAGAATTAATTTCAAAATATACAAACAGTTCATACAACTCAATACCAGGAAAAAAAAATATCCAATCAAAAAGTGGGAAAAAGACCTAACAGATATTCCTCCAAACAAGACATACAGGTGGCTAACAAACACATGAAAAGATGTTCAACACTGGTCATTACGGAATTCAAAACTACAATGAGATATCACCTCACACTGGTCAGAATGGCCATCAACAAAATATCTAAAAACAATAAAGGCTGGAGAGGGTGTAAAGAAAAGGGAGTGCTCTTGCACTGTTGGTGGGAATGTAAATTGATACAGCCATTATAGAAGACAATATGGAGATTCTTTAAAACACTAGGAATAGAAACACCAGCAATCTCACCCCTAGGCATATACCCTGAGGAAACCAAAACTGAAAAAGACACATGTATCCCATTGTTCATTGTAGCACTGTTTACAATAGCTGGAACATGGAAACAACCTAGATGTCCATCAACAGATGACTGGATAAAGAAGTGTGGTACATATACATAGTGGAATATTACTCAGCCATAGAAAGGAACACCTTTGAGTGAGTTCTAATGAGGTGGATGAACCTAGAACCTATTATACAGAGTGAAGTAAGTCAGAAAGAGAAAAATAAATATCGTATCCTAATGCATATATATGGAATCTAGAAAAACAGTACTGAAAAATTTATTTACAGGGCAGCAGTGGAGAAACAGTGGAGAGCCAGACATCCTGGAATATGAAGTCAAGTGGGCCTTAGAAAGAATCACTATAAACAAAGCAGGTGGAAGTGATGGAATTCCAGTTCAGCTGTTTCAAATCCTGAAAGATGATGCTGGGAAAGTGCTGCACTCAACTTGCCAGCAAATTTGGGCAACTAAGCAGTGCCTATAGGACTGGAAAATGTCAGTTTTCATTCCAATCCTAAAGAAAGGCAATACCAAAGAATCTCAAACTACTGCACAATTGCACTTATCTCACACGCTAGTAAAGTAATGTTGAAAATTCTCCAAGCCAGGCTGGAGCAATACGTGAACCATGAACTTCCTGATGTTCAAGCTGGTTTTAGAAAAGGCAGAAGAACCACTGATCAAATTGTCAACATCTGCTGGATCGTGGAAAAAACAAGAGAGTTCCAGAAAAACATCTATTTCTGCTTTATTGACTATGCCATAGCCTTTGACTGTGTGGATCACAATTGTGGAAAATTTTGAAAGAGATGGGAATACCAGACCACCTGACCTGCCTCTTGAGAAATCTGTATGTAGGTCAGGAAGCAACAGTTAGAACTGGACATGGAACACCAGACTGGTTCCAAATAGGAAAAGGAGTACGTCAGGGCTGTATATTGTCACCCTGCTGCTTTAGGTTATATGCAGAGTACATCATGAGAAACGCTGGACTGGAAGAAGCACAAGCTGGAATCAAGATTTCTGGGAGAAATATCAATAACCTCAGATATGTAGATGACACCACCCTTATGACAGAAAATGAAGAAGAACTAAAAAGCCTCTTGATGAAAGTGAAAGAGGAGAGTGAAAAAGTTGGCTTAAAGCTCAACATTCAGAAANTGGAAGAAACACAAGCTGGAATCAAGATTGCCGGGAGAAATATCAATAACCTCAGATATGCAGATGACACCACCCTTAGAGCAGAAAGTGAAGAGGAACTAGAAAGCCTCTTGTTGAAAGTGAAAGAGGAGATTGAAAAAGTTGGCTTAAAGCTCAACATTCAGAAAACGAAGATCATGGCATCTGGTCCCATCACTTCATGGGAAATAGATGGAGAAACAGTAAAACCAGTGTCAGACTTTGTTTTTTTGGGCTCCAAAATCACTGCAGATGGTGACTGCAGCCATGAAATTAAAAGATGCTTACTCCTTGGAAGAAAAGCTATGACCAACCTAGATAGTATATTCAAAAGCAGAGACATTACTTTGCCAACTAAGGTCCGTCTAGTCAAGGCTATGGTTTTTCCTGTGGTCATGTATGGATGTGAGAGCTGGACTGTGAAAAAGGCTGAGTGCCGAAAAGTTGATGCTTTTGAAGTGTGGTGTTGGAGAAGACTCTTGAGAGTCCCTTGGACTGCAAGGAGATCCAACCAGTCCATTCTGAGGGAGATCAACCCTGGGATTACTTTGGAAGAAATGATGCTAAAACTGAAGGTCCAGTACTTTGGCTACCTCATGGGAAGTGTTGACTTATTGGAAAAGACCCTGATGCTGGGAGGTATTGGGGGCAGGAGGAGAAGGGGACGACCAAGGATGAGATGGCTTGGATGGTATCAGCGACTCAATGGATGTGAGTCTGAATGAACTCTGGGAGTTGGTGATGGACAGGGAGGCCTGGCGTGCTGCGATTCATGGAGTCGCAAGGAGTCGGACACGACTGAGTGACTGATATTATTATTATTATTATTATTGTCTCTTTTCATGGTTTTTATTTCAAAGTTATTTTATCTGATATGAGTATTGCCATGCCAGCTTTCTTTTGGTCTTCATTTGCGTGAAATATCTTTTTCCATCCCTCCAGTTTCAGTCTGTATGTGACCCTTGCTTTGAGGTGGGTCTCTTATAGACAACATATATAGGGGTCTTGTTTTTGTATCCATTCAGCCAGTCCTTGTGTTTTGGTTGGGGCATTCAATCTGTTTGCATTTAAGGTAATTATTGATAACTATGATCCCATTGCCATTTACTTTGTTGTTTGGGTTCGATTTTACAAACCTTTTCTGTGTTTCCTGTCTAGAGAAGATCCTTTAGCATTTGTTGAATAGCTTGTTTGGTGGTGCTGAAAGCTCTCAACTTTTCTTGTTTGTAAAGGTTTTGATTTCTCCTTCACAACTGAGTAAGATCCTTGCTGCATATAGTAATCTGGGTTGTAGGTTTTTCTCTTTCATCCCTTTCAGTATGTCCTGCCATTCCCTTCTGGCCTAAAGAGTTTCTATTGGAAGATCAACTGCTATCCTTATGGAGATCTCCTTAAGTGTTATTTGTTGTTTTTCCCTTGCTGCTTTTAATATTTACTCTTTGTGTTTGAACTTCACTCGTTTGTTTAATATGTGTCTCAGGGTGTTGGCAATTAATATGTCACCTTGGGTTATTCTGTTTGGGACTTGCTGGGTTTCTTGGACTTGGGTGGCTATTTCCTTCACCATTTTAGGGAAGTTTCCAACTATTATCTCCTCAAGTATTTTCTCATGCCTTTCTTTTTGTCTTCTTCTGGGACATCTATTATTCAAATGTTGGGGCATTTAACATTGTCCCAGAGGTCTCCGAGGTTATTCTCATTTCTTTTAATTCCTTTTCCCTCTCTGCTTCCAACATTCTATCTTCCACCTCACTTAACCTCTCATTTGCCTCGGTTATTCTACTGTTGGTTCCCTCCAGGATGTTTTGATCTCAATTATTGTGCTATTCATTATTGATTGATTCTTCTTTATTTCTTCTAGGTCCTTGTTAAACATTTCTTGCATTTTCTCAATTCTTGTCTCTATTCTACTTATCTGTAACTCCATTTTGTTTTCAAGATTTTGGATCATCTTTCCAATCATTATTCTGAATTATTTTTCAGATACACTACCTATCTCCTCCTCTCTTGTTTAGTTTGGTGGGCATTTATCATGTTCCTTTACCTGCTGAATATTTCTCTACCTTTTCTTTGGTTAGATTGCTGTGTTTGGAGTGCCCTTTCTGTAGGCTGGAAGTTCATGGTTCCCCCTTAGTGTGGAGCCTGCTCCCTGTAGATCAGATACACTACCTATCTCCTCCTCTCTTGTTTAGTTTGGTGGGCATTTATCATGTTCCTTTACCTGCTGAATATTTCTCTACCTTTTCTTTGGTTAGATTGCTGTGTTTGGAGTGCCCTTTCTGTAGGCTGGAAGTTCATGGTTCCCCCTTAGTGTGGAGCCTGCTCCCTGTAGGTGGGGTTGGACTATTGGCTTTTCAAGGTTTCCTGGTTAGAGGAGCTTGCATCTGTGTTCTGGTGGGTGATATAATACAAAAATAAACTCAAAATGGATTTAAGATCTAAATATAAGACCATAAACTATAAAAACCTTAGAGGAAAACATCAGCAAAGCACTCTTTGACATAAATCACAGGAGGATCCTCTATGATCCCCCCTCCCAGAGTAATGGAAATAAAAGCAAAAATAAACAAATGGGACCTAAGTAAACTTAAAAGCTTTTGCACAATGAAGGAAACTATAAGCNTTGGAAAAGACTTGACGCTGGGAGGGAGTGGAGGCACGAGGAGAAGGGGACGATGGAGGATGAGATGGCTGGATGCCTCACTGACTCAATGGACATGAGTCTGTGTGAACTCCAGGAGTTGGTGATGGACAGGAAGGCCTGCAGCACGACTATGCTGTGATTCATGGGGTCGCAAAGAGTTGGACACGCCTGAGCGACTGAACTGAGCCGAGTGGAGAAACAGACTTGGAGAATAAATTTGTGGACATGGGGAGAGGGGAAGAGAGGGGAAGATGTATTGAAAGAGTAACATGGAAACTTAGTTCAGTTCAGTCGCTCAGGCATGTCCGACTCTTTGCGACCCCATGAATTGCAGCACACCAGGCCTCCCTGTCCATCACCAACTCCCGGAGTTCACCCAGACTCATGTCCATCGAGTCAGTGATACCATCCAGCCATCTCATCATCTGTCTTCCCCTTCTCCTCCTGCCCCCAATCCCTCTCATCATCAGAGTCTTTTCCAATGAGTCAACTCTTCGCATGAGGTGGCCAAAGTACTGAAGTTTCAGCTTCAGCATCATTCCTTCCAAAGAAATCCCAGGGCTGATCTCCTTCAGAGTGGACTGGTTGGATCTCCTTGCAGTCCAAGGGACTCTCAAGAGTCTTCTCCAACACCACAGTTCAAACGCATCAATTCTTCAGTGCTCAGCCTTCTTCACAGTCCAACTCTCACATCAGTACATGACTGTTGGAAAAACCATAGCCTTGACTAGATGGACTTTAGTCAGCAAAGTAATATCTCTGCTTTTGAAACTTACATTACCATATATAAAATAGACAGCAAATGGGAATTTTCCTGTGGCTCAGGAAACAAACAGGGGCTCTGTATCAACCTAGAGAGATGGGGTTGGGAAGGATATGGGAGGGAATTTCAAAAAGGAAGAGATATATGTATACCTATGTCTTATTCATGTTGAAGTTTAACAGAAAACAACAAAATTATGTAAAGCAATTATCCTTCAATTAAAAAAAAAAAAAAAGAAGTAGGGACAGATCAAGATCAGTTATAAGAAGAAGAGCTGTGGTGAAGGAAAAATACAAAAGAAATGCTCATAATTCAGCAAAAGGCTTTTTGGTAAACTGATTTTCCAACCAATTGTCTAGAACTACCTTGTACATCATCTTCAGTGTTATCATTCTTAGAAATCAGTGAAAGGGTGGAATAAAGGGTGTTAATGGGTTAGGTGAGCTGTAGGAAGAGCAGACTGTAAACATTAAGAACAAGGAACACCAGTTAAAAGGTTATTGTAATATTATTAATAGTATGGATGAGAAACAATGCTAGTTTATACCAACTTGGAAGAAATGGAGAGAAGTGGACTGATTCAATAAACATTTAGGTGGCAAAATTGACAGAGCTTAGTTATGCATGAGATGTGAGAGTAACACAGATGTGTAAAGCTATATGTAGATTTACATTGGGTGTAACTAGATGGATGAAGAGAGAAAATAGTGGAAATATACATTTATGTGAATGGAAAGTGAAAGTCACTCAGTGATGTCTAACTCTTTGTGACCCCATGGACTCTACAGACCATGGAATTCTCCAGGTCAGAATACTGGAGTGAGTTACCATTCCCTTCTCCAGGGAATCTTCCCAACCCAGTGATCAAACCCAGGTCTCCTGCATTGCAGGCAGATTCTTTTCTAGCTGACCCACAAAAGAAGCCCAAGAATACTGGAGTGGGTAGCCTTTCCCTTCTCCAGGGGATCTTCCCAACCCAAGAATCCAGCTGGGATTTCCTGCATTGCAGGTGGATTCTTTACCAACTGAGCTATCAGGGAAATCCACTGTGAATGGAAGAGAGCATTAGTTTGGTTCTGCAGATGTGGTTTTGAAACATCCAAGAAGAGATAACTTGTATAACTAGATCAAGAGCTCAGAGAAGAACCTGGTTTAGAAACATGCATTTGGGTATCTTCCACATATAAATAGTATATTAGTCTTTTAGGGCTTCCATAACAGAATACTGCAGCCTGGGTGGCTTAAACTACAGAATTTCATTTTTTCATAGTTTAGAGACTAGAAGTCACATAGTTTTTGAAATACACTTTCTAAAAGATGTTTTTCATAAGTCAATTTCAAATCTTTCTGTCACTTTATCCTGAACCATACTAAGATGATATTTGAGAGAGTGGTAGGGGGAAGACAGGAAAATGTGCACATTGCTGTCTGCAATGAAAGAGAAAATAAGTCAAAAATGTTTAAATAGATGTTGGGAGTGAGATTGAGAATCACTTCTCAGATATTTATTTATCCGATCATGCCTCATATTGTCTGTCATTCATCCTCAAGATAGACCTCTACAAAGGTCAAAATTCAGTGCATTGGCTACACAAAATATTGCAATATAGAACCAGTCCTCAAGGAATAGGGGATAATTGTGCATCAGGAGATAAAAGGGTGCACCACACAGATCAGAACTTCTGGTTGGCTGCAGGTCTGTGAAATATAAAAAGAAAGTAATCATCTTTTAGGTGCTCAGCTCCTAAAAGGTGTTCTACCTTCAAGGAGCACAGTTTCAATGACAGAAAGCTCCTTCTTCTATGTACCCTTTGTATTCCTCTTTTAAGTCATTCTGAAAGCAGGGGCTGTGAAGTTTAGGAAATATGAATAGTCCTAGTCCTACCACATAGTGAGCTCTTGTTAATGTTTATTGAAGTGACTACAATAATGGAGTCACTAGAGACATCTTCCTGGGACTCAAAATAAGTCTCTCCCTTGCTCTCCATTTGCCTATCTTTTTTTATTTATTATTATTATTATTTTAGTTTGTTTTGCTTTACAATACTGTATTCGTTTTGCTACACATCGACATGAATCAGCCACGAGTGTACATGAACTCCCAATCCCAACCCCCACCTCCCCCCTCCTGCCCCATACCCTCTCTCTGGATTATCCCCGTGCATCAGTCCCAAGCATCCTGCATCCTGCATCAAACCTGGACTGGCGATTCGTTTCACTTATGATATCACACATGTTACACTGCCACTCTGCCAACCCATCCCACCCTCTCCCTCTCCCACAGAGTCCAAAAGGCCGTTCTATACATCTGTGTCTCTTTTGCTGTCTTGCGTACAGGTTTATCATTACCATCATTCTAAATTCCATATATATGTGTAAGTATACTGTATTGGTGTTTTTCTTTCTGGCTTACTTCACTCTGTATAATCGGCTCCAGCGTCATCCACCTCATTAGAACTGATTCAAATGTATTCTTTTTAATAGCTGAGTAATACTCCATTGTGTATATGTACCACAGCTTTCTTATCCATTCATCTGCTGATGGACATCTAGGTTGCTTCCATGTCCTGGCTATTATAAACAGTGCCGCGATGAACATTGGGGTACACGTGTCTCTTTCAATTCTGGTTTCCTCGGTGTGTATGCCCAGCAGTGGGATTGCTGGATCATAAGGCAGTTCTATTTGCAATTTTTTAAGGAATCTCCACACTGTTCTCCATAGTGGCTGTACTAATTTGCATTCCCACCAACAGTGTAAGAGGGTTCCCTTTTCTCCATACCCTCTCCAGCATTTATTGTTTGTTGACTTTTGGATCGCAGCCATTCTGACTGGTGTGAAATGGTACCTCATTGTGGTTTTGATTTGCATTTCTCTGATAATGAGTGATGTTGAGCATCTTTTCATGTGTTTGTTAGCCATTCATATGTCTTCTTTGGAGAAATGTCTATTTAGTTCTTTGGCCCATTTTTTGATTGGGTCATTTGCCTATTTTTAACGGGTTATATAGAGAGATAATGAGCTAATCTCTAAAATTCCCTCCAAATTTAAGATTTTTTGAGCGACAGGTGTTACAAGTCTGCCCATGCTGAAAGAGTTAGCTGTTGTTTGTGAGAATTTTGCTGTAGTGACCAAGAAAGGTCCTGAAGATAATTCCAGAAATATCCTCACCATGACAACCATTGATTGCAATGTAGTTGATGAGCTGATTTCCTAGGCAAGTGAACTTAGGGCGTTTGAGAAATTAGGTGATAAGCCAAAGTAAACACAGAAATCGACCACTTCACTTTGTTCTCAGGAGCCCTGGTGGTTTTAGTGCTCTTTAAGTCTCCTTGATGTTATTACAAAAAATGTGGACCCCTCTTTCTTCTAGCCCTACTCTTACTTTTCCCAAGCAAAGAAAACAACTCTAGTATCTAAAGTTACCTTTGTTCTAGTGCCATCTTTGATGATAATAAAATTCTCTTATTTAATTAGGACAGCCTGAAGTCTATGTTTAAAAAGAATGCAAAATAACCAAAATTTTCCAGACAAAGAGTGTCACCTAAATAGCTCAACACTGATTTCTTTTGAATGCAAACTGATTACACAAGGCTTAAATGCTCAGAGGTCCATGGAAATACAGCTCTCTTTTTGCCTCTAACCATTTTCTCTCAGTTATGGATGTGCTATTTTAGTAAATTAGCTGAAAAATGTTGTGCTTGCAGTTTCTTCAAACCTGTTTCACAGCCTTTCTTTTCTAAGTTTAGTTGGAAGATAACCAAGTGGTTAGGGAAAAAAACAAAATAAATAAATAAAATCCCCAAACAGTGAACAAACAAACAAAAAACACAAATTACCAAGCTGGAAATGGAGGATGATTCCTCAATATCCACATAGTTTTTATACACCTTATCTTTGTATTACTCTGATTTAACATTTCTTTAGTGATTTTTTAGGTTCTGTTTTAGTATCTGTAAAAAATACCATTATGCATGTATTTCCCCGTGTATTTGTAAACAGTGCTACAACAAACATTGGGGTACATGTATCCTTTTGAACCAACCTTTTCTCCAGATATATGCCCAGGAGTGAAATTGTTGAATCGTAAGGTAGCTCTATTTTTAGTTTCTTAAGGAACCTACCTACTGTTTTCTGAGTGACTGCACTAATTTACATTCCCACAGAAAGCGTAGGAGGGTTTCCTTTATTCTACACTTTCTCCAACATTTATTGTTTGTAGAATTTTGATAACTATCCTGACTGGTGCGGAGAAGGCAATGGCAACCCACTCCAGTACTCTTGCCTGGCAAATCCCATGGACAGAGGAGCCTGGTAGGCTGCAGTCCATGGGGTCGCTAGGAGTTGGACATGATTGAGTGACTTCACTGTCACTTTTCACTTTCATGCATTGGAGAAGGAAATGGCATCCCACTCCAGTGTTCTTGCCTGGAGAATCCCAGGGACAGCAGAGCCTGGTGGGCTGCTGTCTATGGGGTCGCACAGAGTCAGACATGACTGAAATGACTTAGCAGCAGCAGCATCTTAACTGGTGAGAGGTGGTAAGTCATTGTAGTTTTGATTTGCAGTTCTCTAATGATCAGCACTGTTGAGCATCCTTTTATGTGCCTCTTGGCCATCTTCATGTCTTCTTTAGGGAAATGTCTGTTTAGGTCCATCATTTTCTGCCATATAACTGCTACCAGTTGAAACAGATATATCATCTTATATGTCCGTGGATAAATAAATTCATAGATATATAGGTAAAATAAGCTGAAATTCCTATTTTTCTTCTCTGTTTTTAGATTATTATTCCTGCTTCTGCTATCCACTGTTATGGCAAAAAGTGAAAGTGAAGTCACTCAGTCCTATCCTACTCTTTGCGACCCCATGGACTATAGCCTACCAAGTTCCTCCCATGGGATTTTCCAGGCAAGAATACTGAAGTGAGTTGCCATTTCCTTCTCCAAGAGATCTTCCTGACCAGGGATTGAACTTGGGTTTCCCACATTGTAAACTGACACTTTACCATCTGAGCCACCAGGAAAGTTGTTATGGCAAAATCCACACATTAAACCATTAATCAATGAACCCACAGGGTGTGTTATATTTCCACTTAAGTCAGCTACATGTTTTGAAAGCATAAGCTTTACAAGCACTATTTTAAACAATTATTTGGCGATTCAGGTTATGTCCAATTCAATATCCTACTGGTATTTATGATAGGCAGGTTGGGACCATACTTTGTACCTAGACTTCTCTGGTGGCTCAGTCGGTAAAAGTGTCTGTCTACAATACGGGAGACCCGGGTTAGATCCCTGGGTCAGGAAGAAGCCCTGGAGAAGGAAATGGCAACCCACTCCAGTACTCTTGCCTGGAGAATCCCATGGATGGAAGAGCCTAGTAGGCTACAATCCATGGTGTCGCAAAGAGTCTGACATGACTGAAAGACTTCACCTTCACCAGCCATTATCAACTATTCCACCTATACTTGTAATATGCTTCCTGAAATTGTTCCAATTTGATCATTCAGCACATTTTGTATGATGCCTCAGAAATTACAGACACTTGATTATTTGGGTTTCATTCAATGTATAAAAATCTGACTACCCAAGGATTATGCTGTGGGCATCTATCATCTATTTTGATTGATTGATTGATGGTCTTTAAATAAGTGATTCGATGTACATTGATTTTTAGATTCCAGGTTTATGGGTAGATTAAGATATATCAATGAACAGGCCATGGTCTGCTTAAACACCCTGACAACTCTTTTGGTTGACTCATAATCTGAATACTGCAGGAGGCAGAAAAGGATCCTTAAATGAATAGGTGGCCACCAGAAAGTTATGAGAAGGATTATGAGAATGAGGAAAAAGTTACCCAAGCCAAAAATACAGAGAAGTGCATTTCAAAAACCTGCAATGAATATGAAAAGGGAAGAATACAGAGGTAGATGCTCATAGTTGAGTCTGACACAAATAATTCCTGATATAGAGAATCAGACCATTTCCCTCTCTGATGATTATGAATAGAAATAGATATTATAAATGTATATTTCCTTAATTAGGCAGGAGAATGCTAGTTAATCATGTGTCATTCTCCAGTCATAGACAAAAATCAGAGAAAAATAAAAACAACTCTTGTGGAGGTTATTCTATGAAAAAAATCTCCCAGCTCACATCCCACTAGACAAAAAGTATTCTCTAAGTATCCTCACGCTCCTTTGAAAGCTGTTACCAAGGACATTGGAAGAGAGAAAACTTGTATCATTTGATGAGATCCACTGGGCATAGTAGCCCAATCAAAATTGAACTTTGTTGTGTAGCGTTTTTGAAGAATGTGATTCCTAAAGACAGCCATGCACAATTTAATGAACCAAATATGTGTCCTTCAAGTACCTCATCTGAAAGCTAGTATTATATCTTCTTGACTCTGATAAGATCCCTTTCCTTTGGTCATGACCAATTAGTTTCGGGAAGGAAATCTTTCCTTGTATTGAATTACAGTATGAAATGCCTGCCATCATTCAAACATTATTTTTTTATGTATCAGATCAATAATTGTAACAGGAAAGGGCATGTTAGGGCAACTGCTTTGAGGGAAAGAGTGAGTGAAGATCTGGAAGAAAGAGATCATAAACTTCCTTTCTCCTTCTCTGCTGCTCACCTGACAGGTGTCTGCAGGGAAAATGCTAATCCCACTTGCCTTTAGGTGACTCCTGGAGAGTCACAGATAATGGAGCATGCTCTTTACCATTCTTTTATTACTAGACTTGTTAAACATGTCAGTGTACTTCTGGACACACAGTATTTTCTACACACTTCTCTTATTATTGGAGAACATGCGGCATGAAGGATTCCAGCATACCAAATTCTGAGCTTATATTTTAAGGCCAAAAATAAGGCAAAATTTCTTAAAGACAAGATATCTTTTATTTTCTGGAAAATATTAAAAAAAAGGCTGAATCCATTTGAGGGGAGAAGTATTGGTGTCTATCTGTATGCATATTTCCATTAAAGGAGCAATTGAATGTCTTCACCTTTTAGTCTGACCTCAAAGATAAAGAAATTCTATAACATGGAATTTATTTAGCCTCAGGACAATGAATGCAATAGTAGGCGTGGAACACAAAAAGCTAGTAAATTGAGTAAATCTTTTCTGGAAAACCATTATGCATTAAAAATTAAAAAAAAAAAAAAACACCTTTCAAATAGTTTGGAGTTTCATTTAGTAATCCTCAAGAAATAATCATATATGAAAACTAAAATGTAATCAAAGAAGTTAATTGTGAGGAAAGTGCATTAGAAAGCTACTCCTTTCCTTCAGGGTAGTTACAGTGATTACATGAAACATAGTTATATCATTTAGTTTTGTTTGAGTTAAATTTTAGGTTTTTTGTCTTCCCATCTCTGGCAACTTCATCTTATATTTGGAAATATGAGACATATTAACCAGTTTCAAATTCTCCAAGCCAGGCTTCAGCAATACATGAACCGTGAAGTTCCAGATGTTCAAGCTGGTTTTAGAAAAGGCAGAGGAACCAGAGATCAAATTGTCAACATATGCTGGATCATCAAAAAAGCAAGCGAGTTCCAGAAAAACATCTATTTCTACTTTATTGACTATGCCAAAGCCTTTGATTGTGTGGATCACAACAAACTGTGGAAAATTCTGAGGGAGATGGGAATACCAGACCACCTGACATGCCTCTTGAGAAACCTGTATGCAGGTCAGGAAGCAACAGTTAGAACTGGACATGGAACAACAGACTGGTTCCAAATAGGAAAAGGAGTATGTCAAGGCTGTATATTGTCACCCTGCTGCTTTAGGTCATATGCAGAGTACATCATGAGAAACACTGGACTGGAAGAAGCACAAGCTGGAATCAAGATTGCCAGGAGAAATATCAATAAGCTCAGATATACAGATGAAACCACCCTTATGGCAGAAAGTGAAGCGGAGCTAAAAAGCCTCTTGATGAAAGTGAAAGAGGAGAGTGAAAAAGTTGGCTTAAAGCTCAACATTCAGAAAACTAAGATTGTGGTATCTGGTCCCATGGGAAATAGATGGGGAAACAGTGGCTGACTTTACTTTGGGGGGCTCCAAAATCACTACAGATGGTGATTGCAGCCATGAAATTAAAAGACGCTTAGTCCTTGGAAGGAAAGTTATGACCAAACTAGAGAGCATATTAAAAAGCAGAGACATTACTTTGCTAACAAGGGTCCGTCTAGTCAAGGCTAGATTTCTCCTGTAATCATGTATGGATGTGAGAGTTGGACTATAAAGAAAGCTGAGCACCGAAGAACTGATGCTTTTGAACTGTGGTGTTGGAGAAAATTCTTGAGAGTCCCTTGGACTGCAAGGAGATCAAACCAGTACATCCTAAATGAGACCAGTCCTGGGTGTTCACTGGAAGGAATGATGTTGAAGCTGAAACTCCAATACTTTGGCCACCTAATGCGAAGAGCTGACTCAGTTGAAAAGACCCCAATGCTGGGAAAGATTGAGGGCAGGAGGAGAAGGGGACAACAGAGGATGACACAGTTGGATGGCATCACCGACTCAGTGGACATGGATTTGGGTGGACTCCAGGAGTTGGGGATGGACAGGGAGGCCTGGCATGCTGTGGTTCATGGGGTCGCAAAGAGTCAGACAAGACTGAGCGGCTGAACTGAACTGAGCCAGTTTCCTAAGTTAAAACTATACAAAAATATATAATCAAGGAGATATCTTTCCTCCGACCTCAATATTTCTACCCCATTCATATCCACCCTTTATAATTCATCAATCTCATTAACTTGTGGTTTATTTTTAGTGTTTTTTTTCAGCAAAAATAAGTTCACCACACATTTCACTTCCAATATTTTCTTACACAAATAACATACATTTTTAATTTGCAGTTTTTCATTGTAATTTTATTTCATAACAGGTGGATGAGCCAGTTTATTCAGCCAATCTCTTTAAATGAGTATTAAAATCATTTCCAATATTTCATTATGACGGAAAGTGAAGCAGTAAACAATCTTGTGTGCATGTAGATTTATAATTTTCGTGGTGTATCTTCAGAGACATGGAAATGAAGCTAATTTTTCTTTCATTCTCTTATGTCTTTCCAGATTTTCCTTTATAATGGTCATGCTAATTTGTACACCTAGCATATTACTTATACTAGTGTGTTTTTCCCCAAAGCCACATTACTGAAAATATGTGTTGTGTTAACATTAGTGTTTTCTAGACTTTTTATTACTGAAGGGAAAGATGGAGATTTCAAAAGAGGTCATTTCACTGAATTAATCAGAAGTTTTTATACTGAATTGAGTGCTGAGGACTTTTCACAATGTTGACTTTCCTATAGCAGTATCTGTACATCCTCCTCAGTAGATCTTAAACACATCAAAAGAAGAAAAGCAGAAACAGTTGGAATTTTACCCACTGTTTATAGTTAGTTCTCAAAAAGTACTTATTTAACTACTTCATTGTAAATAGATAGGCAATAAATGAAATATTAAGGCAAAGTGAAAGGAAAATGCATATAAAGTCATATTTTACCCCTTCAGGAATGTATTTACACTTAATCTGATTGCACCACAACTTTCTTTGTTGTTTTATCTGCAAAATCATATTGAAATTGAAACCTAAATAAGAGGTCACTTAGTAAAGGCCACTGAAAAACCCCTTGAGAAATTACCAGGCCACCTGATGAGAGATTTTGGTTGGAAAATGAATCCTTGATGAGTCTGGAATACAGTATGTCTCTTTTTCTGTGCTCTCCATTTCCTACTGCCATTTCTTACATCAAGCCCTAACACAGGAGAGTTTCTTGGGGAATTTAAACTGACAGCTTTGTGTTGATTAGAAGCCTTAGGACAAGGCATCTCTGAAATGAGATCAATGTCAGTGCTTTTGCCCATAGCAGTCATGAGAGGAGAAGAAAATAAAATCAACAAATACTTCACAACACTCTTTATTAGAAGAAAATATGCCTTAGAAGCATGGAGGAGGAAAAGGAAAGAGTTTCACATTGTGTCCTTAAAAGACTTTCAGCAATGCCAATGAGAACAAACTTTCTTCCCTCTAAAGAGTATGAATAAAGGCCTATATACACACATAAAATGTGCCACAACTAAACATTCCAGATATTCTGAAGGATCTAGGAAATAGTCAGCTGCCTTCTTTTTTAAAACTCAAGATTTAGGTTTAAAATAAAATTGAGAGGAAGTTCCAGAGATTTCCCATATATCCCCTACTCCAACACATGCATGGCTTCCCCTGATATGTTATTAAATTCCACACTAGAAAGGTGCATTTATTACAATTGTTCTATCAACACTGACATATCATGATCATCCAAAGTCCAGACTTCATATTAAAGTTCACTGAGTGACTTCACTTTTGCTTTTCACTTTCACGCATTGGAGAAGGAAATGGCAACCCACTCCAGTGTTCTTGCCTGGAGAATCCCAGGGATGGGGGAGCCTGGTGGGCTGCCGTCTATGGGGTCGCACAGAGTCGGACACGACTGAAGTAACTTAGCAGCAGTTAGTGTTGAACATTCTATGAGTTAGGACAAATGTATAATAACATATATACCTCAATATAATCTCATATACAGTATACTTCCTGCCCTAAAAATATCCTGTGTGAGGTCCTATCTAGTCAAAGCTGTGGTTTTTCCAGTAGTTATGTATGAATGTGAGAGTTGGACCATAAAGAAAGCTGAGCACGTATGAATTGATGCTTTTGAACTGTGGTGCTGAAGACTTTTGAAAGTCCCTTGGACTTCAAGGAGATCCAACCAGTTCATCCTAAATGAAATCAGTCCTGAGTATTCATTGGGAGGACTGATGCTGAAGCTGAAACTCCAATTCTTTGACCATCTAATGCAACAAACTGACTCATTAGAAAAGACCTTGATTCTGGGAAAGACTGAAGGCAGGAGAAAGGGATGACAGAAGATGAGGTGGCTGGATGACACCCCCAACTCAATGGACATGAGTTTGAGTAAAATCAGGGAGTTGGCAATGGACAGGGAGACCTGCTGCTGCTGCTGCTGCTGCTGCTAAGTCGCTTCAGTCGTGTCAGACTCTGTGCGACCCCATAGACAGCAGCCCACGAGGCTTTGCCGTCCTTGGGATTCTCCAGGCAAGAACATTGGAGTGGGTTGCCATTTCCTTCTCCACAGGGAGACCTGGCGTGCTGCAGTTCATGGGGTCACAAAGAGTCAGACACGACTGAATGACTGAACTGAACTGAAAAATATCCTGGGCTGTGCTTATTTATCATTCCCCTTCTCCCTGTCAGTCACTACCTTTTTACTGTATCTGTTGTGTTGCTTTTCCCAGAATTTCATATACTTGAAGTCAACAGTATATTAGCCTTTTCAGATAGGCTTACTTCACTTTAAAATACACATGTAAGATTTCTCAGTGTCTTTTCATAACTTAATAGCTCGTTTTTTTTTTTAGCCCTGAACATTGCTTCATTTTCTAGTTGTACCACAACATATATTTATCCATTCAACTACTGAAAGGCATCTTGGTTGCTTCCAAGTTTTGGCAATTATAAGTATAGCTATTATCAACATTTTGCCTCGAGTTGTGTGCAAACACAAATTTTCAACTACTTGAGTAAACACCAAATAATGCAATTGCTGTATTACATGGTAAGAAGATAATTGGTTTTGTAAGAAATGTCAAACTATTTTCAAAAGTATGTGTACTAGTCTCCATTCCCATCAGCAATGTGTGAGAGTTTCTATTGTTCCACATCTTCATGGATATTTGGTGTTAGGCAATGGCACCCCACTCTAGTACTCTTGCCTGGAAAACCCCATGGACAGAGGAGCCTGGTAGGCTGTAGTCCATGGGGTCGCTACTAGTCAGACACGACTGAGCGACTTCACTTTCACTTTTCACTTGCATTCATTGGAGAAGGAAATGGCAACCCACTCCAGTGTTTTTGCCTGGAGAATCCCAGGGACAGGGGAGCCTGGTGGGCTGCCATCCATGGGGTCGCACAGAGTCGGACACGACTGAAGCGACTTAGCAGCAGCAGCAGCAGCAGTGTGCCAAATTTAGATTATTCTACTGTGTTATTTATTAGATAATAAATAATAAATGAAATATTACTAATAAGTAATAGTTCCATATTGTTTAATTTGAATTCCCCTAATAACATATGATGTTGAGCACCTTTTCATATGCTTATTTGCCATCTGTACATCTATGAGAGTGTTGGTTAAGGTCTTATGTCTATTATTTAAATAGATTGTTTTGTTGTTTTTGATGTTGAGCATTGTGTATTTTGGATAACATTTTTGATACTGAATTGTCTTTTGAAATTATACTTTCACATTTGTTTATCTTCTAATTCTCTTGATATTGTTGTTCGAAGAGAAGTTTTAAAAATGTTAATTGACATCAGCTTATCAATTATTTCTTTCATAGATCATGTTTTTGATGTTCTATCTAAAAAGATATTACCATTCCAAAGATCATGAAGGTATTCTCCTGTTATCCTCTAGAATAATGCAATTAGGTCTGTGACTCATCTTGAATTTTACAATTAGGTCTGTGATCCATTTTGAGTTAATTTTTGTGAAGTGTATAAAGTCTGTGTCTAGATTCACTTTTTGCAAATGGATGTCCAGTTTTTTCAGCATCATTTGTTGAAAAGACTGTCTTTATAGTTTTGTATTGCCTTTGCTCCTTTGTCAAAGATCCATTGCCTATATTTACATGTGTCTGTTTCTGTGCTGTCTGCTCTGTTCCATTGATCTGTTAGTCTAAACTTGTTTCAATATCAAATTATTAATTATTGTAGCTTTAAAGTAAGTCTTGAGTTGGACATGACTTAGCAACTAAACAACAACAGTAAATTAATTCTTTTTTTGGGGGGAGGGCAAATGAATTCTTAAAGTTAAGAGTTGTCAGTCCTCAAATTTCTTCTCTTCAATATTTTGAAGATTATTCTGTATCTTTTGAACCTCCCCATAAATTTGGAATCATCTTTTTGATATCCATAAAATGCCTTGCTAGGATTATGATTAAGATTGCATTGAATCTACAAACTAAGTTGGGAAGAACTGTCATCTTGATAATATAGAGTCATCTTTTCCATGAACATGATATATCTCTCCATTTATTTAGTTCTTTGATTTCATTTATTATAATTTTGCTTTTGCCTTATATACATTTTATATTTATTTTGTTAGATTCACCTAAGCATTTCATTTTTCAGGGTAGGGGTGTTAATAAATATGATACAGTGATGGTAATTTCAAATACTTCTTGGTTATTGCTGCTACATGGGAAAGAAATTGATGTTTGTATTTTAACCATGTATGCTGTGGCTTGCTATAATAATTTGTCTCAGGAATTTTTTGCTTTATTCTTTCAGATTTTCTACATAGATGATTGCATCATCTGCCAAAAAAAGAAAAGAAGAAAAAGCAACTTTATGTTGTTTCTTCACAGTCTGTATATCTTTTGTTTCCTTGCCTTTTTGTATTTGCAAGGACTTTCAGTATGATGTTAAAAAGATATGATGTAAGAGGAGACATCCTTACCTTCTACCTTATCATAATTTGAAAGTTTTGAGTTTGTCACCAATAAGTATGGTACTGTTGCTGTTGTAGCTTAGTCACTAAGACATGTTCGACTCTTTTGTGACCCCATGGACTGCAGCCTGCTAGATTCCTGTCTTGCCTGGGATTTCCCAGGTGAGAATACTGGAGTGAGTTGCCATTTCCTTCTCCATGGATCTTCTCAACTCAGGGATTGAATTTATGCCTCCTACTGGGCAGGTGGATTCTTTATTACTGAGGCAACTGGGAAGCCCAAGGATGGTATTAGCTGAAGCTTTTTAGAGATAGTCTTTATCCAGTTGAGAAAATTTTCTCTTCATAGTTTGCTGAGAATTTTTCTCATGAGTAGCTATTGGATTTTTTCAAGTGCTTTGCGTGTGTGTGTGTTAATTGATATAATCCTGAGGTTTTTCATTTTCAGACTGCTGATGTGATGAAATACCTTAATTAATTTTCAAATGTTGAATGAGACTTGCATATCTGGCATAAATTCCACTTAACTATGGTATACAATTCATTATTATCATTTTGGATGGTTTACTAATATTTTGTTGAGATTTTTGCATCTATGTTCATAAGAGATATTGACTTGTATTAGTAGATCCCCCCTCCCCGTTTTGGGATGTCTTTGTCTGGTTTTGTTGTTAAAATATTGCTGATCTTAGAATAAGTTTGGCTTCCCAGGTGGCACTAGTGGTAAAGAACCCATTTGTCAGTATAGGAGATATAAAAGATGCCCATTCGATCCCTGCATGAGGAAAATCTCCTGGAAGAGGGCATGGTAACCATTCCAGTATTCTTGCCTGGAAAATCCCATGGACAGAGGAGTCTGGTGGGCTACAGTCCCTGGGGTTTCAAAGAGTGGGACATGACTAAAGCTGCTTAGCAGTAGAATGAGTTAGAAACTATTTCCTTTGCTTATGTCTTCTGGAAAAGATTGTAGATGATTGGTATAATTTTATTCATAAATGTTTGGAGAAATCCAGTATTGTACTCATCTGAGCTTAATGTTCTGTTATGAAAGGTTATTAATTATTGATTCAATTTATTTAATAGACATAGGCCTTTTCAGATTGTTTGTTTCATTTTTGTGTGTGTTTTGGCAGTTTTGTCTTTCAAGGAATTGGTCTGTTTTATCTGTTATTAAATCTTGTCCACTTATTCCTTGGTTATCCTTTTAATTATCATGTGATATGTAGTGATATTCCTCTTTTGTTTCTGTTTCTAGCAATTTGTGTTATCATTTTTTCTTATTAAATCTAATTAGAGGCTTATTGATTTTATAGATATTTTCAAGGAACTTTTGCTTTTGTTTGTTATCTCTTCGGTTTTATTTTTTTCAATTTTATTCATTTGTGTTTTAATCCTTTTTGTTATGTTTCTTCTTACTTTAGAAAATTTTCTAGTTTCCTAAGGTGGAAACTTAGATTATTTGCTTTAGATATCTTTTTTCTTTTTTTTTTTAATATTTGCATTCAATGTTATACTGTTGGCTAGATTTTTTAGATTGTTTTTGATTCATTTTCTTCACAGTAGAGCCCACTTGCTTAAATCCTTGAGGAAGAAGCTTAGAGTATCATCATATTTCTGCATACATGTTCAAAAAAAAATGGGCTTTTTACACCTGGTTAGCCAAGCTATAGGAAAATTATTTTAATATTTTCTGTCAAATGGAAAAATGATTGTTAGAACTTAAATTAAAGATTATGCATGTTTATTTCTGATTCTCATTTCTCCATATTATCGTAACTCCATGTAGACTTAAAGTTCTCACTCACGGTGGGAAGCAAAGTGCTGTTTTTTTTTTTTCTTCTTGTATCTATTTCGTTAAAGCTCAGTAGAGTATTCTGGCAGTCTTAAGGTTTGTGAGTAAGAAAATGTAAATCAATACTAAATAATTTAGTGATATGGGCATCTTTATGAGTGATATGAGGATATTTATTTAGGAAGCTTTCTCTTGTGAGGAAGAAATGTTAATACCATCACAAATACAGGTTAACAATACTAACACTGAATATTGAACATTCCAGACTCAGATTCAAGATCACCTTCTCCAGAAAGCCTTTATGACTTCTCTGAAGAATTAAGTAATTGATTCTCTTATTCCAGAAATTATTCTTTGAATATAAATTTTTAAAATATAAGGCATTCTACATAATATTTAGAAAAATAAGAAAGTGGCATTTTTATATGAGAATATGACCTTTACTAGACATTTGTTAATAATGCACATTATACTGTAAATATGTATTCATTTGTTACTCCCTTTCTTTTATGAGATTAAAAAGAAAAGGAGATTATATTTATCTCTGAACTGTCAAGACTAAACTCCAAGCCTCACATATTGTATGTGTTCAAAGACATTTATCACATGAATGAGTAAGAGATTGACTGAATGTGTGAATACACGCATGACAATGATTTGAGCAAGGCTGAACCTGAGTGTAATATATCACACTCTAACTTGCTTGTGATTGCAGCCATGAAATTAAAAGACACTTACTCTTGGAAGGAAAGTTATGACCAATCTAGATAACATATTCAAAAACAGAGACGTTACTTTGCCAACAAACTTCCATCTAGTCAAGACTATGGTTTTTCCAATAGTCATGTATGGAGTTGGACTATGAAGAAAGCTGAATGCTGAAGAATTGATGCTTTTGAACTGTGATATTGGAGAAGACTCTTGAGAGTCCCTCGGACTGCAAGGAGATCCAACCAGTCCATTCTAAAGGAGATCAGTCCTGGGTTTTCTTTGGAAGGAATAATGCTAAAGCTGGAACTCCAGTACTTTGGCCACCTCATGTGAAGAGTTGACTCATTGGAAAAGATTCGATGCTGAGAGGGATTGGGGGCAGGAGGAGAAGGGGCCAACAGAGGATGAGATGGCTGGATGGCATCGCCAACTTGATGAACATGAGTTTGAGTGAACTCTGGGTGTTGGTGATGGACAGGGAGGCCTGGCAATTCATGGGGTCGCAAAGAGTTGGACATGACTGAGTGAACTGAACTGAACTGAACCTGCTTTTCATTCATCCTGATGCCTGCCAGTTCAGTAAGGTAATTTTATCCTTTTGCAATTTGAGTATTTTGGTAATTGCTAAAACAAAGAAATGTGTACGTGTGTGTGTGAATGTATTTGGGATTCTAAATACTTTTTGTGCTGAATATAATGTTGGTACATTTTTAGAACATATTTGAGTAGAAAAAAATCTGAAGGTGTTTCCAAAACTCAGCCTCTGTCCACCAGTGCCTAATAGAAACACAGAGACACAGTTTTGGGTGAAGCAGAAAAGAATAGTTTTATTTCTTTGTCAGGTACAGTGCGCTAATGCCCTCAAAGCTGTGTGTCTCACCCCGGAGTGGGTATTGAGGAGTCTTATAATATTAAAGGAGCAGGGCATGCTCAGTTTATGAACATTTTTCTGATTGGTTGGTGATGAGGTAGCTGAGAGTCAGCATTATCAACCTTCTGATTCCAATCTGGAGTCCACACGCTTATGGGCAGCTTACATTTAACTTCTCCCACCTCATAGTTGTTTCAGTATCTGCAAAACAGCTCAAAGGACTTGACTCAGAATATTATCCACAGTTCCTGAGGAACAGCTAAATGTCCTTGACTTATTTAATGGATAAAGTTTCATTACTTTGTCTTGCTCAATTGTTTTCCTTTCTTTCTGCATTTCATCACTTCTCTAATTATATTTATTCTTTGACTAAAGTTTTTCTACAGATAAAAGGCAGGCAGAGAACATGGGTAGTAGCCTATTCTGGGAAGTTCTCATAAAGTCCCGCTTGGTTATGATGATACTGAAGTATAAAATGAGAAGGAGGAGTTATTGTCGCCAATAGGCATAGATTAATTTGAGCAATGAGTATAAGCTGATGTCTTTTCAAGCTGGACAGGAAGCACTGCTAGGGCAACAGGGTTAGGGGCTGTGAAGTAGATGGTCTCAAACTGATAATTTTATCTAGTGTAATGAAAGTACTTTAAGAACATTATTTTAACAACTTCATTGAAATATAATGGAATACAATATAATTGTACACACATAAAGTATATAACTTTATGCTTTTAACATATGTATATATAATACCTGTGAAATCATCACCATTGTTAAGTTAATAAACATATCCATGTAAATTCCCAGAGTTTTCCTATGTTCCTTAGTAATTCTTCACCCCAGCCTCTATCCATGGGGCCAATCATCTGTTTTCCAAGATATAGATTAATTTACATAAGTGGAATCATACAGTATATATTTTTCTTAGTATGACTCTTTTGATTTTGTATATTTTTGAATGTAAATTTTTTAACTAGTGACACAAGTGCGATGAACTAGATAGTTTTTATACATAGTTATCTAATTAATTTAATCTACAAAATTAAATTATTAAAAGGGTCTTTAAAATGGTCCTTATGGAAATTGATTTATTTCTGACAAAGGCAATCATTCCATTTGCAGAGGCTAATTATTTCACTCAGTAATAGGAGAAGCAATGTATTATTATTGCACAACTAAAAGATGATTACAACAAAATGATGATTAGTAATTCATTAGTTTTTAAAGGAAGAACGCCTTCTCCTTAGTTTTTGTAATTCTCAGTTTAAGAAGTGGAAAAGAAGCACTCTAGCTTTAAAATTCTGTAAGGAGCATCAATTCTAAAAATTTACGTTTGATGAGTCAACTTCCTCAGTGGCTTTATACTTTGAAAGGTCTCACAAGCCTCTGCAAACCCACACACTGGCTTCATATCCAATTTAAACAATACAACTATGAGGAAGACATGAGATTCTCTTTATTAATCTCTTAATTGAAAGGAAGACAATATATATCTTCAAGGGCTGATAGAGTTTTTATAAAGCAATATTTTGAGATACAGTCAGTCTATAATATTATAAAATTTTCAGGTATGCAAAATGTGACTACCAAAGGTTATATTCATTTATAGTATTATAAAATATTGGCTATATTCCTTGTGATGAACAATATAGCCTTGAAGTTTATTTATTTTATATATAACAGTTTGCCTGTCTTAATCTTCTACTTCTATCTTACTGCTCCTTGTCTTCCTCTCCCCACTGGTAGCGACTTGTTTGTTCTCTACATCTGTGAGTTTGTTTCTTTTTGTTATATTCAGTAGTTTGATTTATTTTTTAGATTCCACATATAAGTGATAAAAATAAGCATTTGTCTTTCTCTGTTGGACTTATTTCACTAAGCATAATACCCTCCAGCTCCATCCATGTTATTGCAAACGACAAAATGGCATTCTTTTCCATGGGTGAGTGATACTCTGTGTGTGTGTGTGTGTGTGTGTGTGTGTGTGTGCGTGTACGACATCTTTATCCATTCATCCATTTACGAACACTTAGATTACTTCCATATCATGATTATTGTAAACAATGTTGCTGTGAACACTGGGACACATGTATCTTTTCAAATAAGTGTTTTTGTTCTTTTGTTCTTTTTGTTTTGTTCTTTTCAGGTACATACTCAAGAGTGAAATTTCTGGATCACCTGGTAGTACTATTTTTAGTATTTTAAGGAAATGCTATACTGTTTTTCACATTAGCTGCTCCAATTTACATCCCCACAGTGTATAAAGAAGAATTTTCTGTTATCCACATCCTCACCAACCTCTGTTGATTGTGATCATTTGAATGAAAGCCATTCTGACTGGTGTGAGGTGATATCTTGTAGTTTTGATTTACATTTCTCTGATAATTAGCAATCTTGAGCATCTTTTCATGTGCCTATGTGTCTTCTGTGGGAAAAAAAAAATGTCTATTCAGGTCTTCCACCCATTTCTCAATTGGGTTGTTTATTTTTTATTACATTGATTTATCTAAGTTGTTTATATATTTTAGATATTAACCACTTAGTAGCCATAACCTTGCAAATATTTCTCCCATTCAGTAGTTGGTCTTTTCATTGTATCAGTGGTTTTCTTTGCTGAGTAAAACCTATATAGTAATATTTTAACAAAAGGAATGCATATGCCTTTCATATACTGCTAAGAGGAATCAGCCAGGATAGGATTAATATAATTCTTTATCAATGAAAGGGCAGTCATTTTGACAAATTCCATTTTATAATTATTTTACTTTCTTCATTGTGATTAAAAAAATAGTCTCTTCTATAACTGTAAGTTTGAAAGATAAACCACACACACACAAGTTTCTGAGATTTCTACCTAGTACACTGTCAGTAAATGAAAACTGTTTCCTATAAGTCTATCATCAAGACACTGTATGAGGTGCCATGAGTGATAAAACAACATTTAAGGCACAGTTCCTCCCTTCAAGGAGATAATTAGTGCTGAGCTAGGAGTAAAACATACATATAATGGATAACTTGGATTTCATAGTGATGGGCAAGCATCTTGCAAAACAACAGAGAATTTAAGTGACCTGAGTGATCAGAGGAGAGAGCCTTTGGAAGTTGAGTGGTCCTGAGATCCCCAGAGTGGAGAACTGTAGATCAATTTTGAGGTGAGTAGGATTCAGGCAGGAAGAGTATTTGGGTTGGGGGCAGGAGAAGGTTTCTGGATAGAGGAATAGGAATCACTAAAATGAACAAGACAAAATATAATCTCAAAGGACAGCAACATCACATGGGAATGAGTATGATGAATAAAAAGTAGGACATGTCAAAGTGGATGAGGTTTGGAGAACCCAGAAGGGCCTATTGCATGGAGCTAAGGATAGATGTGTTCATTGCCTTCTTCAGGTTATTCTATAATTTTCCTACACTCTCATCCTTCCCAAAAGCAGTGTAAAAGTTCCATTTGTAACAAGAGAAAAAACATTGATAGGAGTTGCAAGGATCAATTTCACCTGACCAGAACCCAGCCCAGTGAGGTGTGGCGGGATTGGGATACTAACCTCTAGCAGTCATATAGAAAGCCCAAGAATCCCAATCTTTTGTTGGTCTGGCCAGTGCTCTAGGGATAGGTGGAACAGTTATTGTTGTCTAAGTACTTAAGTCTCAGAATGTAAGGACTACATCTAAGACCACATAGCTAATAGGCCTAGCAACCAGACCACATGCTCTTGACTGTCATTCAAAGTTCTTTTCAGTAAACAAAGAAGGTATTGGATGCTAAACTTGTTTTGAAGATTGACAGAAGTTGAGTAGTAAATCTGGAATTCAATCACTATGAACTAATGTTGGTGACCTTTAGACAACAGTGTTTTGCAGTGTCTTTTAGAATTATGTTATGTGTACATAACACTTGTTCATACTTCTTTTTTATGAATCCTAAAATGTTAATACTGTATTTGTTATATATTT
Source organism: Aepyceros melampus (assembly GCA_006408695.1). NCBI lineage: Eukaryota > Metazoa > Chordata > Mammalia > Artiodactyla > Bovidae > Aepyceros > Aepyceros melampus. The sequence continues at coordinate 84,925 of SJXQ01003124.1, read as the reverse complement.
TAAAAATAAATAAACTGAGGTTTTAACTTTTCTACTTTATTGTTTTCTTTGCTACTACCTTACAGAATCCTTTACTCTTCTGGTCAGTCACTGTAAAAGCAACAAACATATCTAGTTCCACCACACATATACCAGGATATGCACTTTTGTTGTGTCTCTGTAATATAGGGCAGTGCCTGCTCTAGTTGGAGAAGGCAATGGCACCCCACTCCAGTACTCTTGCCTGGAAAATCCCGTGAATGGAGGAGCCTGGTAGGCTGTAGTCCATGGGGTCTCTAAGAGTCAGACACAACTGAATGACTTCCCTTTCACTTTTCACTTTCATGCACTGGAGAAGGAAAAGGCAACCCACTCCAATGTTCTTGCCTGGAGAATCCCAGGGACAGCGGAGCCTGGTGGGCTGCTGTCTATGGGGTCACACAGAGTTGGACACAACTGATGGGACTTAGCAGTAGCAGCAGCAGCTTGCTCTAGGAGGAATACAGTCAGTAACGTTTGAGGATAAATAAGAATATATGAGTATTTGAACTCCATGATGAAAAAAAAAAATTCTTCCAAATTCTGCAATCCTAGAGTCCTGCAGAATTGTAAATACTCATGATACTGTTTTAATCCTGATTTTTCCTCTTTCAGCAAAAATTAAATGCTTGGGGCTGGTGCACTGAGACGACCCAGAGGGATGGTACAGGGAGGGAGGAGGGAGGGGTATTCAAGATGGGGAACACGTGTATACATGTGGCGGATTCATGTTGATGTATGGCAAACCAATACAATATTGTAAAGTAATTAACCTCCAATTAAAATAAATAAATTTATATTAAAAAAAGAGAAAGTAACCAACGGCAATGAATAAAAGGCATTAAATGTGATTGTTATGCTGATTATTTCTTGGCAAAATGTGTGTTAGGGACTCATTAGTAGCATGTTTTCTCAAAGAACCAAATTAGTTTAATAGTCTCTTTCCTCTCCATTACCTTGTGATATTTCTATTTCCTTTGCTGATATCTCAGTGAATAAATTTAATGCTGGACATCATTTTATCTCACTTCTGTGGAAATAAACTTATGGGTAAGCAATTATGATTTATTTGGATTAAAAAGTAGGTTATACATGTTAGTTTTATCTGTGATTGACAAATATGCCACTTTGTTATGAGAAGTTCATTATTCCACCATGTTATTTTGGCTATTTTTTCTCTTCTTCTTTTATTTTTTAAATTATGAAAGTATGATAATATTTCCAAGAGACTTGGAAAATACAGAACAAAGTTAAACACAGTTCTACTATATATTACAATTATTTTTAAGTAGATAAATTAAGATTTTTAATTGGAATTTCAATATTAAACTCTCAAAAATTAATGCAATGAATATACAGAAAAGCAGAAGCATATAGTAGACCTTCAATATTATTAAGAATTTTACAATATTCACACAACAGTAGGATACAAATTCTATTCACAGTCCAATAGATTATAAACTAGAAGACATTGGAATATATCCAGGGGCATAAAACTAGGTGCAGAAATTTCATGGTCTAAAGATATTAAAATCATACAGAGCCTGTTCTCTTGTCACTGTGGAATTATGTTAGAAATGAATATCAAAAGATATTTGAAAGTAACACATGTATTTTCAAGTGCAGTGTGACATTTACCAAGCGAGAATTTGACTTAGCCATTGAAAGCCTCAATAAAGTTAGAAGACTGAAAAAACACAGAGGGTGATTACAGAAAGTATTAATGAGAAATTAATATCAAAGATACTTAAAAATACATTATAAATTAAATGTTCATTTTTATTTATAAATGATGGATTTATCTAAGAAGCCATAACAAGGAAGATTAGGAAATATTTGTTAACAGAAAAAAAAAAAAAGAAAAGAGAATTTACCAGAATGTGTTGCATGTAGCCGAAACTGCTCAATGCAGCTAAATGTAATGTGGAATCTTGAATAAGTTATGAAAATAAATAATGGACACTAGCATAAAATTATTTAAAATTTGAATAAAATCTAAATCTAATTATTTATTTAATAATATTGTATCACATGTTAATTTCTTATTTTGTTTTTCATACAACATAGTATTTCTTTACATTCTCAGAATTGGATTAGAAGTTTCAAACATCATTCAAATTTTTTTTTTAATCACTAAGATGATGAACATTCTAGTCTTTTAGTCATAATATTAGATGCCAAACTAATCAAAGTTTGGAACTATATCAAAGTTTTGAGTGAATATAAATTTGAAATCTATCTAGCATTCTTTTCAAATGAAATCAAACAAACAGAATCCAAAAGTCATCAAGTGGAATCAAAATGTCATACATTTTTTAACTATGCAAAAATTGGCAAGTTTTCTCAAATATGTATATTATATTATACATACTATATATGTATATATATATTTATATTACACATACTATATATATATATATATATATAATGTGTGTGTGTGTGTACAAAAGCTTTTATACTACACTTGATAAAGGCTTGAGAAAGAACAACAATAAAAAAGAGACAGAGAAATTGGAGAACATAAGCTAAATGAAATGGGAGCACTGAATATGAAATAGAAAAAATGAAACAAATCAGATAAAAGTAGTAAAACAAACCAGATAAAAGTAAAATATCCTCATATGATTCAGTTGTTTTTAAACATGGATGCTCATAAGAAACACATCTGGGCTTTGGATAAAAATAACAATATCTGGACAAATGTCCAGATTTTTTTCAAAAAAATTTCCAAGGTAATTCAGATATACTCTACCATGTTTTTTAATGTGAAATTGACTATTCTTTTAATGTAAAAGTGTCTGTGATGAATGTCAAATATCCTTCCCAATGAATAAATAAAATATCCATTCCTTCTTCTATAAAGTTTTCAGAAAATATTGCTTTTTGATAAAGTAGAGAAGTTTTGTTTTAGATTCTTCAGTTTGAATGCAAAGCAAATGTAGTTTGATTTTAGGGAGAAATTTAATAGATGTGGTACACACATCTGTGAAAACTTGTGGACAATGATCAATTATCACTATTTCAAGCAAAAATCCAGTTTGTTTGCTTTTTTTGTTTGTTTGTTTTGTGGTGCTTTGTTTTACCTTTACAAATTCCTGGATTGTATTGAGGCAACGAAGCCTAAATGCAGCTTTTGTTGCATGTCATATTTGCTGTCCATGCAGGGGCTCCCTTTTGTCTTAGATTCACCCCATTAAGTACTAGTATTCTTGTGCTTTTGCTTCATTAGAGACACTATTCACTCTATGGATATTTTTTCTCATTTAATGGCCAAGACATGGAAACAACTGTAGTGTCCATCAATGAATGAATGGATAAAGAAGATGTGGTACATGTATACAGTAGAATATTATTCATACACAAAAAAGAATGAAATAGTATCATTTGCAGCAACATGGATGGACCTGGAGATTATCACAGTAAGTGAAGTAAGTCAGACAAAGAAAGACAAATATCATATAATATCACTTATTTGTGAAATCTTTAAAAGAAAAAAAAAAGATACAAGGAAATGTATTTACAAAACAGAAACAGACTCACAGACACAGAAAACAAGCTAATGGTTACCAAAGAGGGAAAGGTGGGGAAGACAGATAAATTAGGAGTTTGGGATTAATATACACACTACTATATATAAAATAGGTAACTAACCAGGGCCTCCAGTGTAACACAGGAACCTATACTCCATATCTGTAATAATTTATAATGGAAAATAATCTAAATACATATATGCATATATATATGAATCAATATACTGTACCCACAAAACTAACATAACATTGTAAATCAAGTGCACTTCAATAAAAGTAACCTCAATATTTTTTTTTTTAATGAATCTTTGAAGCATACATACATACTATAAGTCACCAGATTTTTTTCTGCTCCTCTGTATGAGATGCCATCCTGAGCTATGGAGCTGCAGAGTTGGAAGGCCTGGAGTTTGCCCTGAGACAGGGGGTGTACAGGTAAGCAATTACGGAACAATGGGAGTCACCTGGGAGAGCTGGGTGGAGCTCAACAGAGAAGTCTGGAGAAGGCAATGGCAGCTCAATCCAGTAGTCTTGCCTGGAAAATGCCATGGACAGAGGAGCCTGGTAGGCTGCAGTCCATGAGGTCTTGAAGAGTTGGACACAACTGAGCGACTTCACTCTCACTTTAAACTTTCATGCGTTGGAGAAGGAAATGCCAACCCACTTCAGTGTTTTTGCCCCCCTGAAGGGCTGACGTCTATGGGGTAGCACAGAGTCAGACATGACTGAAGCAACTTAGCAGTAGCAGCAGCAACAGAGAAGTCTGGGTTCAGAGAGATGCAGAGAGAGAGACTTTCCTGATGAGTGGGGAAGTTGGTTAGACAGGGTTGTGAGAAAAGGAGAGGTAATCGGAAGATTCTTGTACAAAGGACACGATGTCTTAGCTGAATCTCAAATTATAATAAGCATAGCCAAAAAGGCATGTCAAGTAGAGACTATATAGAGTATGACAAAACCTCAAAAGGTGTTTTGCTTAGTTGGAAAACTAGTCTAGAGATGGTTAGAGCACCACATGTGCATCAGTGAGCAGATGAGACGTGGGAGCTTGGTGAGGGATACAAGTCAACACAGCCAACGTTTGAATTCTCTGTCTTCATAGTAATATGTTAGTTGTTCAGTTGTGCCCGACTCTTTGCAACCCCACGGACTTCAGTCCACGGACTTCAGTCCACCAGGCTCCTCCTCCATGGGATTTTCCAGGCAAGGATGTTGGAGTGTGTTGCCATTTCCTTCTCCAGAAAGTCTTCCCAACCCAGGGATAGAGACTGGGTCTATAGAGACTTCGAGTCTCTTGCACCTCAGGCAGATTCTTTATTGCCTGAGCTATGAATGAAACTGTCTTCATGGTGGGAGGCTATGCTTAGGCATGTGCCCTTGGAGAAGCCTCTGAGGTTCTCCCATCAGAAAAGTAGAAATGAAGAAGAAAGAGTGAAATGGTAGGGAAACTGCATGGAAATCTGATCTCTTGGAGCAGGGGAATCAGAAAAAGACTGTAAGAGAAAGAGAATACTTTTTAATCTCCACCAAGAAGCTTTCAGTATGTTCATACTGGGTCCAATTTTTTACTTCTTTTGAATTTTTTAAATTGAAATAGATAGTTTACAATCTTGTATTAGATTCAAGTATACAATAAAATGATTCAGTGTATATATATATGTATGTATGTGTGTGTATATATATATATATATATATATATATATATATATCAGATTTCCTTGATAGGTTATTTCAAAATATTGAGTCTAGTTCCTTGTATACAGTAGTTCCTTTTGGTTATCAGTTTTATACATAATAATGTGCATATATTAATCCCAAACTCCTTATTTATCCCCCCCACTCCCTTTCCCCTTTGGTAACCATAAGCTTATTTTCTCTATCTGTGAAACTGTTTGTTTTATAAATCATTTGTATAATTTTTTTTTTAGATTCCACATATAACTGATATTATATGATGTTCATCTTTTTCTGTCTCACCTACTTCATTTAGTATGATAAGGCCCATTCATGTTGCTGCAAATGACATTTTATGGCTGAGTAGCATTCCATTGTACTGGAATACAAATATATCATTTTTTAAAATCTATCATATGTTGATGGACATTTAGGGTGATATCATATCTTGGCTATCAATTTTTACTTCTAATTTTACTGAGAAGGATAAATCTCACAGGGGAGGCTGGGACCACATGGCTAAGTACTCCAGAGGATTGTCTCTGACAGCCTTGTCTTCCTTGGCCTTCTGATCTGCGGATCCATTATGCTAACCCTGTGTCTAGAGACAATCTTTTCCTGCTCAGTTTTGAGCTCCTGAAGATCAGGGTTCATCACTTCAGCTGCTAGTACCCAGCCCTCACACACAGTTTTTCAGAAAATGCACAAAAGAAAGGACAGTGGGGATTTGGAAACTGATTGAGAAAGCAATCTTACCTACACAGGTTTTTTTCTGACAGTGTAATAGGCATAACTGGAATGGCTTACAAGGCAGTAGTGAGGCAAAAAGCATGGATGAGACATAACACAGAGAGAAACAAGCAATTTTAAAAACTGAAGCAAGGCAGAGTGGATAACCATTTGACAACTGGAATAATATATGTGGAAAATGAGGTGGAAGAAATACTTCTATGGGATATGGAATGAGCAGAATATATTGTAGAATTAAGAGAGACAAAGAAAGGCAGATGAGGTTTCTTGGAGGGATGAAGTGGAAGAAATACATGGAGATCCAGAGGCATAGCCAAGAATTTACCCCCTCAACCCCAGCAAAGACTGCAACAGAAAGGTCAGCTTCTAAAATCCACATTTCCCTGGGATTTGAATAATCTGGAGCTCTGTGGTCAACCTCTGGTGGAGGTTGTGGGGGAACATTAGAATGATCCTGTCAGCTGAATGAAGTATTTTGCTAACTGGAGCCACTGCCCTGCACTTCTTTGTCCTGGCTGGAGGAGTCATGGTCACAGTTGCTAAGCCCTATTCTTATGGTGGCAATAGATAACTTAAAGGCAGAATATTTTAATTCTTTCTCTGGTTTCTCTATCTACTGTAAGTATGAATAAAGTTTTATAAGATGACATCATAAATCCTGTGATGAAATTTAAAAATGTTTGTTCTCTATAGGCATTAAATATGCTGACAAAATATGAGCAGAAGCTCTAAAGAAAAACTATATCATAAACTTCATGCTTTTAAAAGTGGTTAATTTTCAAGAAGAGTTATACATCAAGCTGTTTAAACATTTCTTTTATGTCCCAAATTGTTTATGGTTTCCTGATTTTTGTGCAAAATATGACAGAATGGATCATCAAACTCCCAAAAAGCACCATCAAGTAAAACATAAAAAAGGAGTTTATCAGATTTAGTACTGAAAAATTATATATTTATATAAATATATTTACAGTCTGAAAAGAATCTATCTTGAGTATATCAGGATTACCATTCTGTGTTTTCTGACAGTCTCTTCCTTCCACTGGTTAAATCATTTATTTTCTTTGACATCACTGATAGGACTACTATAACTATAAACTTTAACTGAAGAAAAACCTAGTATTTATTTTGATCAACCACTTTTGGGATAATAAAAATGTACACATTTTAACAACAAGTCTGATTATCTCACCTCACAGTTGAGGGGTAGAGAATATCCAAACACTTTCCAAATACTACTGCAAAGAAGTGGCTAGCTCTGGCCAACATCACCTCTATGCAAAGAGATGAAGTAAACATGGTTGCAAAAACATTAACCTGTATCAGATCAATGGGTTTCTGCTCATGTGCTGTTGAGAGTTTCTTTCTTTTTTTTAATTAATTTTTATTTTTTTAGTTTGTTTTGCTTTACAATACTGTATTCATTTTGCTACACATCGACATGGATCAGCCACGAGTGTACATGAACTCCCAATCCCGACCCCCACCTCCCCCCTCCCGCCCCACACCCTCTCTCTGGATTATCCCCGTGCATCAGTCCCAAGCATCCTGCATCCTGCATCAAACCTAGACTGGCGATTCGTTTCACTTATGATATCACACATGTTACACATGTTACAAGAAGAGTTTCTACTTCAAAGTGGAAAAAATAAATGAAGCCACATAACATGGAAAAGATAAATAGAAAGCTTATTGTTGGAGACTAATTTTGATTCCTATGTTGGGAAGATCCCCTAGAGGAGGGAATGGCAACTCACTCCAATATCCTTGCCTGGAGAACCCCACAGACAGAGGAACCTGGCAAGCTATACTCTATAGGGTTACAAAGATCAGACAGGCCTGAAGTGACTAAGCATGCAAGCATTGTTAAAAGGCAGTAAATCAATTATCAGGAGACATTAAAATGTTTATACTTAGCTATCCCATTGGAAATACTACATTTCAGATTTATTATGACTTGATGGCAATGAGGCAAACTGTCAGTGATGACCAGAGCACCAGTGCCTAGAAAGTATTGGACACCCTGTAAATTGAATACCCTTCTCCCCTCCACTTGCATTGAAGGAAGAGAAAAATTAAATAAAAAGTAATACACCAAAATTAGCTATATATCTGCTGTTTTTAGATAAAACAATGAGTAGTGATATTTAGTTTTAGAACTATGTGAATATTTTGTGTTCTACTAAATATAAAAACATTAAACACATTGCAAGACTACTTACCAATTGACAAATATTTGTGTGTCAAGCATTACAATAAAAGCTGAAGATAAAATAAAGCTGTAGATTTATTCAAGAACAAGTAAGGCAGAGATCCTTTCCTTGAAGTAAGAAAAGATGATAGAATATTACTTACATGCTACCCATACCTCTAAAGCAGTGATTTATGCTTTAATGCTCATAAAAATCCTACTGAGCTGTTTGGAAACATGGAGGTTTTTCACTATCAACATCCTCCAGGCAATCTGATTCAGCATATCTGAGGCTAGTCCCAGCAATCTACATTTACAACGGATGCCCTAAATGAAGGTGAAATAAAAGTTTATAACTTGGGAAGCAGTTATCAAACCTACCTGAATATTAAAATTCCTTTATGATCTTTCTAAAAATTCCAATGCCTATTCCTCACACCCAATATTCTAACAGAATTGCTTTTGGTGCAGTATTTTTGAAAGATCTGCAAGTTATGCTAAGGCACACTCAGGACTGAGGAACACTGCCTTAGAGGACCAGAACAATGAGGTAAAAAACCCTGGTAGATATTTTATGTTGTGTGGGTCATAACTTTTCCAATGTGACCCTACTTCTTAGATGCCTCAGTTCAGTTCAGTCGCTCAGTTGTGTCCGAATCTTGCAACCACATGAATCGCAGCACGCCAGGCCTCCCTATCCATCACCAACTCCCGGAGTTCACTCAGACTCACGTCCATTGAGTCCATGATGCCATCCAGCCATCTCATCCTCAGTCGTCCCCTTCCCCTCCTGCCCCCACTCCTTCCCAGCATCAGAGTCTTTTCCAATGAGTCAACTCTTCACATGAGGTGGCCAAAGTACTGGAGTTTCAGCTTTAGCATCATTCCTTCCCAAGAAATCGCAGGGTTGATCTCCTTCAGAATGGACTGGTTGGATCTCCCTGCAGTCCAAGGGACTCTCAAGTGTCTTCTCCAACACCACAGTTCAAAAGCATCAATTCTTCGGCACTCAGCCTTCTTCACAGTGCAACTCTCACATCCATACATGACCACAGGAAAAACCATAGCCTTGATGAGACAGACTTTAGTCAGCAAAGTAATGTCTCTGCTTTTGAATATACTGTCTAGGTTGGTCATAGCTTTTCTTCCAAGGAGTAAGCGTCTTTTAATTTCATGGCTGAAGTCACCATCTGCAGTGATTTTGGAGCCCCAAAAAACAAAGTCTGACACTGTTTCTACTGTTTCCCCATCTATTTCCCATCAAGTGATGGGACCAGATGCCATGATCTTCGTTTTCTGAATGTTGAGCTTTAAGCCAACATTTTCACTCTCCTCTTTCACTTTCATCAAGAGGCTTTTTAGCTCCTATTCACATTCTGTCATAAGGGTGGTGTCATCTGCATATCTGAGGTTATTGGTATTTCTCCCGACAATCTTGATTCCAGCTTGTGTTTCTTCCAGTCCAGCGTTTCTCATGATGTACTCTGCATATAAGTTAAATAAGCAGGGTGACAATATACAGCCTTGACGTACTCCTTTTCCTATTTGGAACCAATCTGTTGTTCCATGTCCCATTCTAACTGTTGCTTCTTGACCTGCATACAGATTTCTCAAGAGGCATGCTTACTAGCTAATTATCATATTGTCATTGTTGAAATAATCAGCAATAGAATAGTTACATTTATTTTACTTTTGCTTTTAATATTGCAGATACTCTTGTACTTTGCTGCTGCTGCTAAGTCACTTCAGTCGTGTCCAACTATGTGCGATTCCATAGACGGCAGTTCACCAGGCTCCACCGTCCCTGGAATTCTCCAGGCAAGAACACTGGAGTGGGTTGCCATTTCCTTCTCCAATGCATGAAAGTGAAAAGTGAAAGTGAAGTCACTGAGTCGTGTCCAACACTCAGCGACCACATGGACTGCAGCCCACCATGCTCCTCCATCCATGGGATTTTTCAGGCAAGAGTACTGGAGTGAGGTGCCATTGTCTTCTCTGCTCTTGTGCTTTACATATGAATGATTGTGTTTAATCTTCTTTGAGACGCATTACTCCTTTATGATTTCTTTAAAATTTAGATCTGAGAATAGAGTACCTTTCTTGAAGCAATGAGAAACTCCTCCTTACCCTTAGGTAGATTGATTTGTCCTGTCCTCAGATATTATGGTTGTGATTAAAAGAGAAGAGTTGTGTGTAAAGCAACTTGAGGATCTAGAATCCAGTAAATATAAAGTCTGATCTCCAGATAAACACACACACACACACACACATATATATATATGTGCTCACAGGAGTGAGTTGCCATTTCCTGATCCAGGGGATCTTCCCAACCTAGAAATTAAATCCACTTCTCCTGCGTCTCCCTGCATGAGCAGGGGGATTCTTTACCACTGGAACACCTGGGAAGCCCTATCTGTGTGTGTGTGTGTATACTTTTTCTGATTTTTCACTTACAGGTTATAATAAAACATTGAGTATTCATCCCTGTGGTATACAGTAGGTCCTTTCTTGTTGGCTATCTACTTTATTAAATAGTATGTATCTATTAATCCAAAACTCCTAATTTATCCTTCTCTCTCTTTCCCTTAGCCTTTGATTATGTGGATCACAATAAACTGTGGAACATTCTGAAAGAGATGGGAATACCAGACCACCTAATCTGCCTCTTGAGAAATCTGTATGGAGGTCAGGAAGCAACAGTTAGAACTGGACGTGGAACAACAGACTGGTTCCAAATAGGAAAAGGAGTACGTCAAGGCTGTATATTGTCACCCTGCTTATTTAACTTATATGCAGAGTACATCATGAGAAACGCTGGACTGGAAGAAACACAAGCTGAAATCAAGATTGTCGGGAGAAATACCAATAACCTCAGATATGCAGATGACACCACCCTTATGACAGAAAGTGAATAGGAGCTAAAAAACCTCTTGATGAAAGTGAAAGAGGAGAGTGAAAATGTTGGCTTAAAGCTCAACATTCAGAAAACGAAGATCATGGCATCCGGTCCCATCACTCCATAGGAAATAGATGGGGAAACAGTAGAAACAGTGTCAGACTTTGTTTTTTGAGGCTCCAAAATCACTGCAGATGGTGACAGCAGCCATGAAATTAAAAGACGCTTACTCCTTGGAAGAAAAGCTATGACCAACCTAGACAGTATATTCAAAAGCAGAGACATTACTTTGCTGACTAAAGTCTGTCTCGTCAAGGCTATGGTTTTTCCTGTGGTCATGTATGGATGTGAGAGTTACACTGTGAAGAAGGCTGAGTGCCGAAGAATTGATGCTTTTGAACTGTGGTGTTGGAGAAGACTCTTGAGAGTCCCTTGGACTGCAGGGAGATCCAACCAGTCCATTCTGAAGGAGATCAACCCTGCGATTTCTTGGGAAGGAATGATGCTAAAGCTGAAACTCCAGTACTTTGGCCACCTCATGCGAAGAGTTGACTCATTGGAAAAGACTCTGATGCTGGGAGGGATTGGAGGCAGGAGGGGAAGGGGATGACGAAGGATGAGATGGCTGGATGGCATCACAGACTCGATGGACGTGAGTTGAGCGAACTCCGGGAGATGGTGATGGATAGGGAGGCCTGGCGTGGGGTCACAAAGATTCGGACACGACTGAGAGACTGAACTAAACTGAACTCTTCCCCTTTGGTAGCCATAAGTTTGTTTTCTATGCTTATACATTCTCTTTCTGCTTTGTAAATAAGTTCATCTGTATCATGTTTTAGATTCCACATATAAGTGATATCATATGATATTTGTCTTTCTGTGTCTGACTTACTTCACTTACTATGGTAATGTCTAGGTTTATCCATGTTGCTATAAAAGTCACTTTGCTGTACACCTGAAACTAACAGAACATTGTAAATTAACTATGTGAAAGTGAAAGTGCTAGTCCCTCAGTCGTGTCGAACTCTTTGCAACCCCATGGACAGTAGGGATGAAGCCAAGGCAAAAACAAAACCCACTTGTGGATGAGACTGGTGATAGAAGTAACGTTCAATGCTGTAGAGAGCAATATTGCATAGGAACCTGAAATGTTGAATCAAGGCAAATTGGAAGTGGTCAAACAGGGGATGGCAAGAGTGAACATCGACATTCTAAGAATCAGCAAACTAAGATGAACTGGAATGGGTGCATTTAAATAAGATGAACATTACTGTGGGCAAGAACTGCTTAGAAGAAATGGAGTAGCCATCATAGTCAACAAAAGAGTTCAAAATGCAGTACCTGGATGCAATCTCAAAAATGACAAAATGATCTCTGTTCATTTCCAAGGCAAATCATTCAATATCACAGCAATCCAAGTCTATGCCCCAACAAGTAACACTGAAGAAGCTGAATTTGAATGGTGCTATGAAGACCTACAAGACTTTCTAGAACTAACACCCAAAAAAATGTCCTTTTCTTATAGGGGACTGGCATGCAAAAGTAGGAAGTCAAGAAACACTTGGAGTACAGGCAAATTTGTCCTTGGAGTACAGAATGAAGCAGGGCAAAGGCTAATAGAGTTATGCCAAGAGAAGGCACTGGTTATAGGAAACACACTCTTCCAACAGCACAAGACTCTACACATGGATATCACCAGATGATCAACACCAAAATAAGATTGATGATATTCTTTGCAGCCAAAGATGGAGAACCTCTATACAGCCGACAAAACCAAGACTGGGAGCTGACTGAGACACTGATTATAGGAAACACACTCTTCCAACAGCACAAGAGAAGACTCTACAAATGGACATCACCAGATGGTCAACACCAAAATAAGATTGATTATATTCTTTGCAGCCAAAGATGGAGAAGCTCTACACAGTCAGCAAAAACAAGACTGGGAGCTGACTGTGGCTTGGATCATTAACTTCTTATTGCCAAATTCAGACTGAAATTGAAGAAAGTGGAGAAAATCACTAGACCATTCAGTTCAGTTCAGTTCAGTTCAATTGCTCAGACGTGTCCAACTCTTTGTGACCCCATGAATCGCAGCACGTCACCCTCGCTGTCCATCACCAACACCCAGAATTCACTCAGACTCACGTGCATTGAGTCAGTGATGCCATCCAGCCATCTCATCCTCTGTGTGCTCCTGCCCCCAATCCCTCCCAGCATCAGAGTCTTTTCCAATTAGTCAACTCTTCGCATGAGGTAGCCAAAGTACTGGACTTTCAGCTTTAGCATCATTCTTTTGATCTTCAGAATGGACTGGTTGGATCTCCTTGCAGTCCAAGGGACTCTCAAGAGTCTTCTCCAACACTACAGTTAAAAGGCATCAATTCTTCAGCATTCAGCTTTCTTCACAGTCCAACTCTCACATCCATACTATGACCACTGGGAAAACCATAGCCTTGATGAGACGGACCTTAGTCGGCAAAGTAATGTCTCTGATTTTCAATATGCTATTTAGGTTGGTCATAACTTTTCTTCCAAGGAGTGAGTGTTTTTTAATTTCATGGCTGCAGTCACTATCTACAGTGATTTGGAGCCCCAAAAAAATAAAGTCTGACACTGTTTCCACTGTTTCACCATCTGTTTCCCGTGAAGTGATGGGATAGGAAGCCATGATCTTCGTTTTCTGAGTGTTGAGCTTTAAGCCAACTTTTTCACTCTCCACTTTCACTTTCATCAAGAGGCTTTTTAGTTCCTCTTCATTTTCTGCCATAAGGGTGGTGTCATCTGAATATCTGAGGTTATTGACATTTCTCCCGCCAATCTTGATTTCAGCTTGTGTTTCTTCCAGTCCAGCGTTTCTCATGATGTACTCTGCATATAAGTTAAATAAGCAGGGTGACAATATACAGCCTTGATATGCTCCTTTTCCTGTTTAGAACCAGTCTGTTTTTCCATGTCCAGTTCTAACTCTTGCTTCCTGACCTGCATATAGGTTACTCAAGAGGCAGGTCAGGTGGTCTGGTATTCCCATCTCTTTCAGAATTTTCCAGTTTATTGTGATCCACACAGTCAAAGGCGTTGGCATAGTTAATAAAGCAGAAATAGATGTTTTTCTGGAACTCTCTTGCTATTTCAATGATCCAGTGGATGTTGGCAATTTGACCTCTGGTTCCTCTGACTTTTCTAAAACCAGCTGGAACATCTGGGAGATCACGGTTCATGTGTTGCTGAAGCCTGGCTTTGAGAATTTTGAGCATTACTTTACTAGCCTGTGAGATGAGTGCAATTGTGCGGTAGTTTGAGCATTCTTTGGCATTGCCTTTCTTTGGAATTGGAATGAAAATGGACCTTTTCCAGTCCTGTGGCCACTGCTGAGTTTTCCAAATTTTCTGGCATATTGAGTGCAGCACTTTCACAGCATCATCTTTCAGGATTTGAAGTAGCTCAACTGGAATTCCATCACCACCACTAGCTTTGTTCATAGTGATGCTTTCTAAGGCCCACTTGACTTCACTTTCCAGGATAGCTGGCTCTAGATGAGTGATCAATCACACCATCATGATTATCTTGGTTGTGAAGATATTTTTTGTATAGTTTTTCTCTGTATTATTTCACCTCTTCTTAATATATTTTGCCTCTGTTAGGTCCATACCATTTCTGTCCTTTATCAAGCCCATCTTTGCATAACATATTCCCTTGGTATCTCTAATTTTCTTGAAGAGATCTCTAGTCTTTCCCTTTCTGTTGTTTTCCTCTATTTCTTTGCATTGATCGCTGAGGAAGGCTTTCTTATCTCTTCTTGCTATTCTTTGGAACTCTGCATTCCAATGAGGATGTCTTTCCTTTTCTCCTTTGCTTTTCACTTCTCTTCTTTTCACAGCTATTTTTAAGGCCTCCTCAGAAAGCCATTTTGCTTTTTTGAATTTTTTTTTTCCCCCTATGGGGATAGCCTTGATCCCTGTCTCCTGTACAGTGTTATGAACCTCCATCAATAGTTCATCAAGCACTCTATCTATCAGATCTAGTCCCTTTAATCTATTTCTCACTTCCACTGTATAATCATAAGGGATTTGATTTAGGTCATACCTGAATGGGTTAGTGGTTTCATTCATTTTATGAATCTCAGTTTGAATTTGGCAAAAAGAGGTTCATGATCTGAGCCACAGTCAGCTCCTGTTCTTGTTTTTGTTGACTGCATAGAGCTTCTCCTTCTTTGGCTGCAAAGAATATAATCAATCTGATTTTGGTGTTGACCAGCTGGTGATGTCCATGTGTAGAGTCTTCTCGTGTTGTTGGAAGAGGGTGTTTGCTATGACCAGTGCATTTTCTTGGCAAAACTCTATTAGTCTTTGCCCTGCTTCATTCCGCATTCCAAGGCCAAATTTGCCTGTTACTCCAGGTGTTTCTTGACTTCCTACTTTTGCATTCCAGTCCCCTATAATGAAAAAGACATCTTTTTTGGGTGTTAGTTTTAAAGCATCTTGTAGGTCTTCATAGAACCGTTAAACTTCAGCTTCTTCAACATTACTCTTTGGGGCATAGACTTGTATTACTGTGATATTGATTATACCATTCAGGTATGATCTAAATCAAACCCCTTATGACTATTCAGTAGAACTGAGAAATAGATTTAATTACTAGTTCTGACAGAGAAAGTGCCTGATAAACTATGGATGGAGGTTCGAGACATTGTACAGGAGACAGAGATCAAGACCATGCTCAAGAAAAATAAAAACAAAAAAGCGAAATGGCTGTCTGAGGAGGCCTTACAAATAGCTGTGAAAAGAAGGAAAGCAAAAAACAAAGGAGAAAAGGAAAGACATCCTCACTGGAATGCAGAGTTCCAAAGAATAGCAAGGATAGATAAGAAAACCATCTTCAGCGATCAATGCAAAGAAATATAGGAAAACAACAGAATGAGAAAAGATCCCTTCAAGTAAATTAGAGATACCAAGGGAATATTTTATGCAAAGATGGGCTCAATAAAGGACAGAAATAGTAGGGACCTAACAGAAGCAGAATATATTAAGAAAAGGTGGCAAGAATACATAGAAGAACTGTACAAAAATGATCTTCGTGACCCAGATAATCACAATGGTGTGAAAACTCACCTAGAGCCAGACATCCTGGAATGTGAAGTCAAGTGGACCTTAGGAAGCATCACTAAGAACAAAGCTAGCAGAGGTGATGGAATTCCAGTTGAGCTATATAAAATCCTGAAAGATGATGCTGTGAAATCGCTGCACTCAATATGCCAGCAAATTTGAAAAACTCAGCAGTAGCCACAGGACTGGAAAAGGTCAGTTTTCATTCCAAGCCCAAAGAAAGGCAATGCCAAAGAATGCTCAAAATACTGCACAATTGCACTCATCTCACACGCTAGTAAAGTAATGCTCAAAATTCTCAAAACCAGGCTTCAGCAACACATGAACTGTGAACTCCCAGATGTTCAAGCTGGTTTTAGAAAAGGCAGAGGAACCAGAGATCAAATTGCCAACATCCACTGGTACATCAAAAAAGCAACATAGTTCCAAAAAAAACCCATCTATTTCTGCTGTATTGACTACACCAAAGCTTTTGACTGTGTGTATCAAAATAAACTGTAGGCAACTCTGAAAGAGATAGAAGTACCAGACCACCTGATCTGCCTCTTGAGAACCTGTATGCAGGTTAGGAAGCAACAGTTAGAACTGGACATGGAAAAACAGACTGGTTCTAAACAGGAAAAGGAGCATATCAAGGCTGTATATTGTCACCCTGTTTATTTAACTTATATGCAGAGTACATCATGAGAAACCCTGGGCTGGAGGAAGTACAAGCTGAAATAAAGATTGCTGAGAAAAATATCAATAACCTCAGATATGCAGATGACATCACTCTTATGGCAGAAATTGAAGAGGAACTGAAGGGCCTCTTGATGAAAGGGAAAGAGGAGAGTGAAAGAGTTGGCTTATAGCTCAACACTCAGAAAACGAAGATCATAGCATCTGGTCCCATAACTTCATGGCTAATAGATGGGGAAACAGTGGAAATAGTGGCTGACTTTATTTTTCTGGGCTCCAAAATCACTGCAGATGGTGATTGCAACCATGAAATTGAAAGACACTTACTTGGAAGAAAAGTTATGACTAACCTAGACAGCATATTGAAAAGCAGAGACATTACTTTGCCGACTAAGGTCTGTCTAGTCAAGGCTATGGTTTTTCCAGTGGTCATATATGGATGTGAGAGTTGGACTGTGAAGAAAGCTAAACACTGAAGAATTGATGCTTTTCAACTGTGGTGTTGGAGAAGACTCTTGAGAGTCCCTTGGACTGCAAGGACATCCAACCAGTCCATCCTAAAGGAGGTCAGTCCTGGATTTTCATTGGAAGGACTGATATTAAAGCTGAAACTCCAGTAGTTTGGCCACCTCATGAGAAGAGTTGACTCATTGGAAAAGCCCCTGATGCTGGGAAGGATTGGGGGCAAGAGAAGAAGGGGATGACAGAGGATGAGATGGTTGGATGGCATCACCAACTCAATGGACATGGGTTTTGGTGGACTCTGGGAGTTGCTGATGGACAGGGAGGCCTGGCGTGCTGCTGTTCTTGGGGTCACAAAGAGTCAGACACCACTTAGCAACTGAACTTAATCAGACTGTAGCCCTTCGTGCTCTTCAGTTCATGGGAATCTCCATCAAAAATACTGGAGTAGGGTGCCATTCCCTTCTCTGTGTGATCTTCCTGAGCCAAGGATCAAACCCAGGTCTCCTACATTGCAGTTACATTCTTTACTGTTTGAGCCACCCTACACTTCCATCTAAAAAAAAAAAAAAAAAACCTTAGAAAAAGAAACAAAACAAAATCTGACCCTCCAAAAGCCAATTTGCTTCTCTAGTAAAAGGTAATGCTTTGACCATAATCCTCCTCTTTATAAACACACAGAACCTCTAAAGTTTTGCAGAACCACATACACCCTCTGAGGTTTCAAATCTTATAATTTGTTTCTCCCTCTGCTTTAAAATCTTTCTCATTCTGCCCCTCAACTTGCTCTCTGTCTGGTCTTAGTTTAGTTGTCTGGAAGCCATGATGTTTTTAATATATAGTGAACATTTTGGCCAGTTCTTGATCCTGGAAAATGGTGTCCTGGATGGTCTAAGTGAATAATAGGATATGACCATTTAAACAGAAATTCAAAGGTGGAGATGTGTGCATGTGTGTCTGTGCATGCATGTTACAGAGAGAGAGAGAGAGAATGGTCAATGAAAGGTACTGACTGTTGAAGGTGAAAAGCCTGTCTCACGAGATGATTGATTTTCCACCAGTTGATCTAATGGTAATGACATATATCATTTGGTAAACAAATTCTTTAATCTGACAATTGCTGCTTTCAAAATCTGTATGTTAGTTTAGAATGTAAATAATGCAGCTTCTCAGTAGCTTAGTAATGTTTTTGTTTTTCCACTGAAAAATTCTACTCCTGATTCTGCAAAGATAGTGCATTCCAAGTTCCCAAGTGCATTCTCTTCAGTGCTAGTGCTAATGAAAACTGAACAATACAGTCAATGTAGAGTTGCATATTTAGAGATAAGTTGAAAGCAATCTCTGGTACCATCAAAGCAACCCCATTCTTTTAGAGATGAAGAACTGGTTCCATGGTGCTAATATTCTCTCATAAATAGGTCACCAGTATTCTGTATTCCCATCTGAATAAGAAACGTTTTGCCCAGAAAGAGGTCTTTATTGAAGAAGAAAGCTGCAAAAGTTACATTTGATCATGGGCCAATAATGTCAAAAGAAAGACAGAGTGTTAGTAAATTCAAAATGATGCCAGGGATCTGGAATGGTCAAGGGAGGCTAAAGGATTAAAATGAATTTTAACTTGTTCAGAGTGTGCCCTAGTTTTGTCAACCATGTTTGGGTCCAATATTTAAAGAAAGTTTTCTCCCTTTTCTCTGTATTCTGAAATATTTTCTCTAATAGTCATAGAAAATGGATTTTCTTTCACCCTTTTCTTACTGGCTAACTAAGCTAGATTATCACTATTTTATAAATGTGGCTTTATTCCTTGAAATAGTCTAGAAAATAAAATAAAAATAAGCATACAGTTAAAAAGTAAAGGTCGCTCATTCGTGTCTGACTCTTGGCAACTCCATGGACTGTATAGGCCATGAAATTCTCCAGGCCAGAATATTGAAGTGGGTAGCCTTTCCCTTCTCCAGCAGATCTTCCTGACCCAGGAATCAAACCAGGGTCTCTTGCATTACAGGCGGATTCTTTACCAACTAAGCTATGAAGGAAACCCTATACAGTCAAGCAAGTAAATAAGAATTATAAAAGATATAGGAGTAAAATAAGTTTAACTTGTGACACAGGTTGTCAAACTGTTCAATAATCAGAAATCTGAGATTTTGTTGTTTAGAGGGAATTTTGAAAGTTATAAAGTGCTGTGGTGACCCTGAAAACAATACAAGGGACATTTAGGGCTGGGGAATGTAAGTAGGGAGAAATGTCAGTTATTGATAATGTATGTGGGGGTTCTTCTGAGGGTGATAATGTTTTAAAATTATTATAGTAAGGTCTACACAACTCTGTATTACTAAAGTCTATTGAGTTATATATTTATAACTATGTAATGAGTGAATTATATGGTAGGTGGATTGTATCTTAATAAAACTATCATCTTTTTTTAAAGAAGGTTTTCAAGTTTATGTACACAGAAGTCAAAAGGATTAGATAGAACAGATACTGATAATCTCTAGGAATTTTTTTCAAGATAGTCATTTTAGTAACTATTAATTACTATAGACCATATCTCATGTGAGAGGCTGTCTCCATGAAGTAATTGACTTTATTTAGCTATGGTTCTTTTCTGTGGAAAGTAATTATATATAATAGGCATTCCCTCATCTTCAAGTCACCAAAGATATGAAGCCAATAACAAGAAGTGATTGCATATAATGGGAGTAGTTGTTTCTAACAATTGATGTACAGTTTCTCATTTGTTAGGGGGAGAGAGTTTCATCTACTTCCACATGTGAATGTTATCTTTTAACCAAATTTATACTGTAGTTGCAGTAATACCATTTACTATCATTTCAAAAATATAAATTGATTATTAAAACCAGCAGCTTTAAATGAGCCCACATAAATAACAGCTAGCCTTGCCATTAATTAAATGTTGCTAAATTATTTTCTTTCTTTGTGTTTGCTTGCCTTATCATGCCAAGAGATAGTAATCTACTGTTTATTCAATGACAGTAAATGCATAAAAAAGATGGTGATAAATAGCTTTATATAAATTTTCAATATTGTACTGTCATTCCTGTATGACTCATGTGATTTTATATGAATAATGAATATGGTGAAATGGGATTTGTTTCTCCACATTTTAATTAAACATAAAATGAAGGACCACAGAGAAGAGTGTCAGATAATTTGAGTTACTGGCCCTTTGTACCATATGATTTGAGAGGAGGTGTGGTCTGCTTTTGTTTTAGTGTTTGACATGTATTAATATGAAGTCCCGTATTACCCAAGCTGTTTGATCAAGGGCAAGTTAATTAACCTCTCTGAGACAGTTTCCAAATATGTAATAACAGGGATAAGGCACTAATCTGATGGAGTTTTGTGAAGATTACATTAAAAAGCTTTTATAAAGCACCTGCTACAATATATACAAAGTGTCAAAATATTAATTTCATTTGAAAGATACTCCTATGAGTGTTATATGAGGTCTCTTTCATAACCTATAATGTTTTTAAAGTCCACCATTAAATCTGATTTTTTAAGAGTTTTTAAGTTATTTTAGCCATGAAGACTAAGCAAAATTTGGGGAATTACACACATTAATACACTGCTGCTTTACACAGTGCTATTGACTGTGTACATTGAAATGTATTTCTGGAAGTGATTTGGACATAAATGTGTTAAGATCTTCTAAATTAGATGCTCACTTTTAAATGAACATCTAGTTTTAAATACTATCCTAGGTTATAACAAGAAATGTGGGCCAAGCTTTAGGTACAAATATATTAACCACAACATTATTTATAATATAAAACAAAAGGATTATCTGAGTTTCCAACTTTAGGGGAATTAAATAATTTTTGATAGATCTTTTAACAGCTATACTGCTCTCTAGTTCTATCCTTACCTTCATACTGTGAACTAAAGCCAAAAAAGGGATGTGTGTAGTAAGCCACACCTGCCACTGAATGAACAAACATATCATCATAAATCAACAAGTTTTTAGCTCCAGGAAGAAAATCTTTCTAATAGTTATTATCAAGAATACTATCTCTACTGTAGAACTGCAGAAACTCTCTCTCTCTTTTTCCTCTTTCTCTTTGTGTGTATATACACACATTCATATAGGCACATATATAGTCTTTTGATGAGGAAATGTAAACCATGTAAATTTGAAACAATGATAAATAAGGAAAGAAGACAGCAAGAGAGGAAAAATTGAACAAGAAAGCTACAAAACAGCCAGTAAAACTATATAGAAGATAAATAGATATAGATAGAGAAATAGGGCTTTCCAGGTGGTGCAATGGTGAAGTTTCTGCCTGCCAATGCAGACAAGATAAGAGGTGGGTTCAGTCCTTGGGTGGGAAAGATCCCCTGGAGGAGGAAATATCAACCCACTCAAGTATTCCTCCCTGAAAAATTCCGTGAAGACAGGACCCTGGAAGGTTACAGTCCATGGGGTCACAAAGACTTAGACATGACCAAGTAACACACACATGCAAGGACACACACACACACACACAAACACACACAAACACACACACACATATATATATATATATACATACATATATA
>SJXQ01003124.1:0-62791 GCA_006408695.1 Aepyceros melampus | reverse complement strand
ATATATATATATATATATATATATATATAGAGAGAGAGAGAGAGAGAGAGGGAGAGAGAGAGAGAGGGCTCCAAGAGACTTATAGGAGACTCCAGAGACTAGGAGAAAACTGCTCTGAATTTTGAAGGCTCTCATATTTTGAAATATAAACAGACTTTCATATTGAGATCTTACTTGATGTTTTGCCAACAGCAGAGAAGACCTATAATGTAGGCTTCTCAGAAGAGGACAATCTATATGCTGTCCATTCCAAAGGTGTGACTATTTTAGCTCCAAAGCTGCTGCTAAACAGCCACCACATATACAGGAAACTCACTTGAGTTCCGCTATGATAAGAACTCTACTCTCCATGCTCAGTCTGACAAAAACCCATTTTGTTCCCCTGTGGATTTTCTGTAATATATATTTACTCCTTTAGGTTTAATTGTACTTAAATATCAGGTTGCAAATAGAAAGAGAAAGGTATGGAATCAGGAATTATTTTCTGCTGTGGCATTTTCATTCAAATTTAACTTTAAATATATATGTGGGCACATAAAGCTGTCTAGTCATCAGAAACATTCTGAGAATATATTTTAGAAATTTAGCTTTATGACAGCTATAAATAAGGATCAAATATTCTGGGCAAATAAACTTTATTGTCAGCAACTGAATATTGCTTTGATGTTAATCTATATTATAGAATTGGTTCTACCAATTCACTACACTTTTATAACTGAGTTGTCCTGAAGGAAGGATACTATTTAAAGTCTTTTGTGTATTATTCCTGTACTTTTCTTATTAAAATATATCAATCTATTCATATTACATATTATGAACATATGAAACTGGGCACCATGAGTCAAAAGGGGATTCATATTTGGTGTAATAGAATGTAAATAATAAGATATATCATGATTAAGCTGAAAAATATTATGAGTAAGTGTACCAAAATAATTAGTAGCCATTAGGTCTTTGTGTGGAGAAGGCAATGGCACCCCACTCCAGTACTCTTGCCTGGAAAATCCCATGGATGGAGGAGCCTGGAAGGCTGCAGTCCATGGGATCGCCAAGAGTTGGACACTACTGAGAGATTTCATTTCACTTTTCACTTTCATGCATTGGAGAAGGAAATGGCAGTCCACTCCAGTGTTCTTGCTTGGAGAATCCCAGGGGCAGGGGAGCCTGGTTGGCTGCCATCTATGGGGTCACACAGAGTCAGAAACGACTGAAGTGACTTTGCAGCAGCAGGTCTTTGTAATGAAATCACATTTTTATCTTTATATCATTGCCTCTTCTTTATTTTCCATGATTCTGATAATGAACATGTGGCAATAAAAGCTATGTAAAATATCAATACCAGTTTCTTTCTTTAATTATGTGTAAGAATTAAGTATAATTTCACACAAGAAAATATCCCTATGGTGCAACGCTCATCAAATGATGAAGCTCAGTAGATGTGCTTTTCCTCAGCTTATATTGGAAGACCATCAGAATAGATTCTTCTCTCAAAATATCTCTTGCACAGTCATTCATTGTTCTTGAAATTCTAACATTAACAGTTTTTCCATTTGAGACTTGAAGTTTTTTAATTACAAAGAATTCAGTGATAGTTCTGATAGTCCTCAGAGAAATCAAGAATGGGGAAAGTATCTCTAGCAATTTCTAGTTAATTCTTTGTCATCAAGAATGAGTTCATAGTTGCCTGGGTAAATGGTCTGACCAGATGCTCTTCCTTTCCACTGGTTGTCAGAATTCAGTATAGATTCTATTTGATTGACTCTGAACCATTTAAATATTGCTTTTGTCCTAAATGTATCACTCAAACTAGACTGAAAGAAATTTCAAATTTTAAATGATTACAAGAAAATAATTTTCCTTGACTTATTATATTCTATATATGTTAGTTTGACTTCATCCCTTCTCCTTTGTGCTGATATGTATGCAGAAGAGGGAAGAGAGTTTTTATTTTTCAAAGTAAAATTCAGGTATCTAAGTCAGTGAATCTTAGCACAAATACTACATTCTTATTATAGATATACATTTATGTATGTGTATGCCTTCATATTTCTTTGTCTTTTGCTTTATCTCTACCTACTTTGTTTTCTATAGTAATTCCATTCTAAATCTGCTGTTAGATAAAGTCAGCTGTTGTGATTAAGACTCTGAAAGCAAATGAAGTGTGTTTGAACCCCAGATCTACCACTTATAAACTGTATACTTGAAACATTGTCTATAATATAGCAAATGGGTTATAGATATTATTATTGTTGCTGTTAGTTTTGCTATTATTAATGTTTATATTTTTCTAAGTTAGTAGACATCACTTCACACCATCCTTAAATATTTAAAAATAAACATCTCTCTTTACACCTATCTTAAGCAGGAGGCAGGGTGCTCATATGAAAATGAATCGGTCTTGAGAGACAGAGTACATTTCTGAAAAAATTAGGAAGTAAGCTTGAATCTACTAATTGTTTCCTCCTTTCACTGTGTGTTTTTTATATCTCAGTTTCAACTATTCAAAGTCTGCTACCCGTCTCTGAAGAACTTTTTGGAGGTACCATATATGAATATCATATATGTGATGGTTTCTCTCATAGCTCAGTTGGTAAAGAATCAGCCTGCAATGCAGGAGACCCCAGTTTGATTCCTGGGTTGGGGAGATTTGCTGGAGAAGGAATAAGCTACCCATTCCAGTTTTCTTGGGCTTCCCTTGTGGGTCAGCTGGTAAAGAACTGCAGTTGCAATGTGGAAGACATGGGCTCAATCTCAGCGTTGGGAAGATCCCCTGGAGAAGGAAAAGGCTACCCACTCCAGTATTCTGGCCTAGAGAATTCCATGGACTGTATAGTCCATGGGAGTCACAAAGAGTCAGACACAACTGAGAAGCTTTCACTTTCACTTTCATATGTAATGGCCAACTAAAAATTGACACTTGCCATTTACCTCTACAAAGATTAAATTAAAAGCTGCTGCAGTCTCTGACCTTCAACAGTCCCCTGAAAGGAGTTTGGGAGATCAGGAATAAGAGATTCCAGGCACTGGGAAAGCTGGTAGAGCAGGCTTTCAGATAGTTAGATATACTCAGGAAAAGATTTTCTGCGTCCAATTCTTGCATCTCCTCATATCTATAAGAGCATAAAATCACTAATGGTAACATCTGCTCCTTGTGACTAACATCAACCTTGTGCAAAAATGTATGCTTGATTGCACATACTCCCCCTTCACTAAAATCACATATATACAGACCTTTCCCCCTACTCTTCAGAGCAGTTTCTCAGAGCTATTTGAAATTGTGTCTCCCAGGCTTTAGTCCCTATGTTGCTCAAATAAAACTAAACACAACTATCACAGTGTGCATACTTTTTCAGTTGACAAGACGTGTCCTATCCTGCAAGTCAGGTCAACCAAACACATTCTCCACATCTGTTGAAGTCTATTCTTTAACCAGGTGGCTATTAACCACTCAGAAGGATGTGCTACAAAATGCCATGAAGCATCCACAAATATTGCCCACAAAAGCTTATACAGATCTTTTACAACGTGATGGCTTTAATGTAGTATTTCTACCTACAAATTAAAATACTAACAAAGAAAAGATGATGTTATAAGTAAAAAAAAAAAAAAAAACGCTAACTAAAATAAAATAAAACAAAACAAAAAATGATCCAAAATGAAATAAATGTAGTCAAAGCAAGGGGAATCTTTTATCTTTCCCTTGCTCTTCTAGTTAAATTCTCCACAGTCAAACCCTATTTACCTTCTCTCTATTTAGTTTATCACTTTTATCTTCTTTATAATTTACACGCTATCAACTCATTTGGAACTTGGGACTTCTTTTCTTTTAAATTTTCATTTTTATGAGAACTATACACACTAAAGAATTATATAGATATGTTTATATATATCTTATCTATATGTATATAAAATATATGATAAAAGTATTAATAATAAAACATTTGACTGCACAATTGTTATGATTGCATAGCAAACTACCTCAAGACCTAGTAGAGGGAAATGGTCATTTAATTCTTCCTATGATTCTGTGAGCGAGAATTTGGACCCAAATTGGGATGGCTTGGTGGCCAATATCCTACTGGAGAAGAGTGGAAAAATAACTCCAGAAAGATATGAGAGAGCCAAAGTGAAAACAATACCTAGTGTGGATGTGAGTGATGATGGAAGTAAAACCCAATGCTGTAAAGAACAACATTGCATAGGAACCTGGAATGTTAGGTCCGTGAATCAAGGTAAATTGGAAATTCTCAAGCAGGAGATGACAAGAGTGAACATCATCATTTTAGGAATCAGTGAACTAACATGGACTGGAATGGTTGAATATAACTCAGATGATCATTATATCTACTACTGTGGGCAAGAAGCCCTTAGAAGAAATGAAGCAGTCCTCATAGCCAACAAAAGAATATGAAATGCAGTACTTGAGTGCAATCTCAAAAATGACAGGATGATCTCTGTATATTTCCAACCCAAACCATTCAGTATCACAGTAATCCAAGTCTATGCTCCAACCACCAGTGCCAAAGAAGCTGAAGTTGAATGGTTCTATGTTGACTTACAAGACATTCTAGAACTAACACCAAAAAAAAAAAAGATATCCTTTTCATCATAGGGGACAAGAATGCAAAAGTAGGAAGTCAAGAAATACCTAGAGTAACAGGAAAATTTGGCCTAGGAGTACAAAATTAAGCAGAGCAAAGGCTAACAGAGTTTTGCCAAGAAAACCCATGGGTCACACCAAACACCCTCTTCCAACAACACAAGAGATGACTCTTTACATAGACATTACCAGATGGGCAGTAACAAAATCAGATTGATTACATTCTTTGCAGCCAAAGATGAAGAAGTTTTATATAGTTAACAAAAATCAGACCAAAAGCTTACTGTGGCTCAGACCATGAGCTTCTTATTACCAATTTCAGACTTAAATTGAAGAAAGTAGGGAAAACTACTAAATCATTCAGGTATCACCTAAATTAAATCCCTTATGATCATACAGACATAGTGACAAATAGATTCAAGGGATTAGATCTGATAGAGTGACATAAGAACTATAGAAGGTTTGTAAAGGAGGTGATGATCAAAACCATCCACAAGGGGGGAAAAAAGGTAAAATGTTTGTCTGAGGAAGTCTTGTAGATACCTGAGAAAAGAAGAGATGCTAAAGCAAAGGATAAAAGGAAAGATATTTCCATTTAAATTCAGGGTTTCAAAGAATACCAAGAAAGATATGAAAGCCTTCCTAAGCGATGAGTGAAAAGAAATAGAGGAAAACAATAGAATGGGAAAGACTAGAAATATCTTCAAGAAAATTAGATATATCAAGGGAATAGTTAATGCAAAGATGACCACAATAAAGGTCAGAAACAGTATGGATCTAACTGAAGAAGGAGCTGTTAAGAAGAGGGGGTAAGAATACACAGAACTATCCAAAAAAGATATAATAACCCAGATAGCCACGATGGTGTGATCACTCACCTAGGGTCTGACATCCTTGAATGAGAAGTCTAGTGGCCTTAGGAAGCATCACTATGAACAAAGTTAGTGGAGATGATGGAGTTCCAGCTGAGCAATTTCAAATCCTAAAAGGTGAAAGTGCTGTGTTCAATACGCCAACAAATTTGGAAAACTCAGCAGTGGCCACAGGACTGAAAAAGGTCATTTTTCATTCCATTCCAAAGAAAGGCAATGCCAAAGAACATTCAAACCGCCACATAATTGCAATAATCTCACATACTAGCAGAGTAGTGCTTAAAATTCTTCAAGTTAAGCTTCAACAAGTATGTGAATTGAGAAATTCTGGATATTCAAGCTAGGTTTAGAAAAGGCAGAGGAACCAGAGATCAGATTTCCAGCCATAAAATTAAAAGATGCTTCCTCATGTTGAAATATGGCAAAACCAATACAATATTGTAAAGTGATTATCCTCCAATGGAAAGAAATAAATTTATATTAAAAAAATTTATTTCCCTAATGAACAATGATGTTTAGAATCTTAAGTTTGTTGGCTGACATTTGTATTATCTTCTTTTGTGTACCTTCTTTGAAGATATATTTAAGATTTTTGGTAATTCCCTGGTGGCTTAGACGGTAAAGTGTCTGCCTACAATGTCAGAGACTCTGGGTTCAATCCCTGGGTTGGGAATATCTCCTGGAGAAGGAAATGGCAACCCACTCCAGTACTCTTGTAGCTATGACTGACCTAGACAGTATATTAAAAAGAAGAAACATTAGTTTGCCAGCAAATTTCCATCTAGTCAAAGCTATGGTTTTTCCAGTAGTCATGTATGGATGTGCAAGTTGGAACATAAAGAAAGCTGCTGCTGCTGCTAAGTCACTTCAGTCATGTCTGACTTTGTGTGACCCCATAGATGGCAGCCCATCAGGTTCCCCTGTCCCTGGGATTCTCCAGGCAAGAATTCTGGAGTGGGTTGACATTTCCTTCTCCAATGCATGAAAATGAAAAGTGAAAGTGAAGTCGCTCAGTCATGTCCAACCTTCAGCGACCCCATGGACTGCAGCCTTCCTGGCTCCTCCATCCATGGGAGTTGCCAGGCAAGAGTACTGGAGTGGGATGCCATTGCCTTCTCAGTAAAGAAAGCTGAGCACCCACAAATTGATGTTTATTTTGAACTGTGATGTTGGAGAAGACTCTTGAGAATCCCTTGGACTGCAAGGAGTTCAAACCAATCAATTCTAAATGAAATCAGTCCTGAATATTCATTGGATGGAATGATACTGAAGCTGAAGCTCCAATACTTGGCCACTTGATGCGAAGCCTGAGTCATTAGAAAGACCCCGATGCCGCAAAAAATTGAAAGCAGGAGGAGAACAGAGGATGAGAACAGGAACAACAGAGGATGAGATCAGGAACAACAGAGGATGAGATGGTTGGATGGCATCACCAACTCAATGGACATGAATTTGAACAAGCTCCAGGAGTTGATGGACAGGGAAGACTTGTGTGCTGCACTTCAGGGGGTCTCAAAGATTCAGACACAACTGAGTGACTGAGTTGAACTGGGATGGCTTATCCTTGTGTGGCAATACATGGAGCCTCATCTGGGAAGATTCAAAGCCTGTTACTGATTATGCAACTTGGGTCTCATTCCAAGAGATCTCATCCCTCTCATTTGATGAGACTAGACTCATCAGAAGGAGAAGGCAATGGCACCCCACTCCAGTACTCCTGCCTGGAAAATCCCATGGATGGAGGAGCCTGGTAGTCTGTAGTCCATGGGGTCACTGAGGGTCAGACATGACTGAGCGACTTCACTTTCACTTTTCATTTTCATGCATTGGAGAAGGACATGGCAACCCACTCCAGAGTTCTTGCCTGGAGAATCCCAGGGACGGGGGAGCCTGCTGGGCTGCTGTCTATGGGGTCGCACGGAGTCGGACACAACTGAAGTGACTTAGCAGTAGCAGCAGACTCATCAGAATGATCAGTAATTTTAAAGACAGTGTCTAGACTTTGACACCTCCGAGAATGAACTCCTAAATTGAGTACTTTCGGCTTCCTGACATCATGGCAGCCTCAAGGTAATCAGAATTCAGGGATTCAAGAACAAATATTCTAGTGAATAGGAAACAGGCTGCTGCATATCTTCCAACCACTTTCAAAACTTTTAAGAAATATATTGATTGAAGTAGTGACAAGTTCATCTAACTTCAAGGGTAGGAGATCTGGAATCCATGTTTTTACAAGAGGACTGGCCAAGTGAGAAGTGTTTGTCAGATGGGAGACATTGTTTCAAACATCTTTAGAAAATACTCACCATCAGTATCAGAAGCAGACCACATTACTGTCTCTGAACCTTGCCATGGTTGCTTTCTCTCCCACCTAGAAAGGTAATGATTTTTTTCAATCTGCCTTAGCTGTTTGTTGTCCCTAAATAATATATTATTTTACTTTATCAGTTATTGTGTTTTTTTTTAATTAATTTTTATTTTTTTAGTTTGTTTTGCTTTACAATACTGTATTCGCTTGCTACACATCGACATGAATCAGCCACGAGTGTACATGAACTCCCAATCCCGACGCACCCATCCCCTCTCCCGCCCCACACCCTCTCTCTGGATTATCCCCGTGCATCAGTCCCAAGCATCCTGCATTCTGCATCAAACCTGGACTGACGATTCATTTCACTTCTTATATCACACATGTTACACTGCCACTCTGCCAAGCCATCCCACCCTCTCCCTCTCCTACAGAGTTCAAAAGGCCGTTCAGTTATTGTTTTTTGTATCAACTCTGTAAACATGACGGATGGGGTAGTTCTAAAACATATCTGCAAATTCTTTGCCGTTAGCATGGACATAAAGAGCTAGAATCGAATCCTTGGCTTTTGAAAATGGACTCATTTAATGATTGATTCTAACACATAGAATGCAGCAGAGTGGACAGTATGATTTCTGAAGCAGCTTCATAAGACACTATGCAACTTCTACCCAATTCTCTCTTGAGACTTGTGTTCTAAAGTCCAAAACTGCCATGTAAGAACTTCAGTTCTGCTTCATGCATCTAACTTGCACTGGTCAACCATTTTGCATATGATAATGTATATGTTTCAATGCTATTCTCTCAAATCATTCTACCCTCACCTTTTCCCACTGAGTCCAAAAGTCTGTTCTTTACATCTGTGTCTCCTCTGTTGCCCTACATTGTAGGATCATTGGTACCATCTTTCTAAATTCCTTATGCGTGCTTTAATCTATGGTATTTGTCTTTCTTTTTCTGACTTACTTCACTCTGTATAATAGGTTCCAGGTTCATCCACTTCTTTAGAACTGACTCAAATGCACTTTGGGAGAATCCAGAGGATAGGGTGGAGAGGGAGGTGGGAGGGGGGTTCAGGATGGGGGGGACACATGTATACCTCTGGCCAATTTATGTTGATATATGAAAAAAGCCATCACAATTTTGTAAAGTAATTATCCTCCAATTCAGTTCAGTTCAGTTCAGTCACTGAGTCATGTCTGACTCTTTGCGATCCCATGAATCACAGCACGCCAGGCCTCCCTATCCATCACCAACTCCCAGAGTCTACTCAAACTCATGTCTGTTGAGTCAGTGATGTCATCCTCTGTTGTCCCCTTCTCTTCCTGCCCCCAATCCCTCCCAGCATCAGGGTCTTTTCCAATGAGTCAACTCTTCCCATGAGGTGGCCAAAGTATTAAGTTTCAGCTTTAGCATCCGTCCTTCCAATGAACACCAAGGAATGATCTCCTTTAGGATGAACTGGTTGAATCTCTTTGCAGTCCAAGGGACTCTCAAGAGTCTTCTCCAACACCACAGTTCAAAAGTATCAATTCTTCAGCACTCAGCTTTATTCACAGTCCAACTCTCGCATCCATACATGACCACTGGAAAAACCATAGCCTTGACTAGACAGACCTTTGTTGGCAAAGTAATGTCTCTGCTTTTGAATATGCTATCTAGGTTGGTCATAACTTTCCTTCCAAGGAGTAAGCGTCTTGCAATCTTGATTCCAATCCTCCAATTAAAATGAATGAATTAATTGAATATTTAAAAATAAATTTGAAAAATGGAAGTTCTGTTTTGAACCACCATGTTGAAGGTAACAGTAGAGAGGCCACATGGAGTTAAGAGAGAGATGTCTGAAAAAACCAGTTGTTTTAACCCTCAGTTGTTTTAGTCTTCCAAGTCCATGCAGCAGATATGTGAATAAGGAAGCCTTCAAATTGACTTAATATCTTTTTGTCATTTTATGACTGCAACATTATACTTTGAGCAAGAGGCATTAAACACAAGCAATCAATCATCTGCAATGTGAGAGATAATATTAATCAATAATTATTATTATATGAATAGCTAATATAAGTTTGGTAAAAATTTCTCCTGTAAAAAATCATTTGGACTTGATGAAACAGATATCAATATATAAATATCTGAATATCAATACATTTCAATATATCAATATATACCTACCTATCAATTGGGGAGTATATTTTAAACCATGTTCTGATTCTATTCTAATTCATCTTTTCATTTTATGTCATTCTTATTGTTAATTATGTAAGATATTTTTCATGTATTTTTCTATTTCATCAAGGCTTTTAAATTTATTAGCAAAGAGCTGTCCAAATTAAATTTATTCTGTATTTAGAATTACCTGTGCTTTGCCCTCTAATAATGCTGTTTATTGTTGCTTTCTTTCCATTTTTTAATGTAACTGGTGATTTGGCTTTTACAAATTATTTTGAAGTGCTTTACTAAGATTTATTTATACAGTCTGTATTTTTTGTATTCTTTCTCATTAATATTTCCTTATATATTTGTAATTTTCTATCTTCTAATTTTGTAGGCTAAGGTTTCATTATTTTCTCATTTTTAGTATTTCTTACACTTATTTTCACCTGTGCTGAGATAGGTATACAATAGTTAGTTATTTCTCCTAGTGACAGCTTTAGGTGTATGCCACAGATTCCAGGCTGTGCAATCAATTTCACAATTTTTAAAATGTGTATTTTCATTCTCTAGCTTAATTTTCATCGATAGAAGTTTAGTATTATTTCAAGTTATATGGTCTTTCAGGAAATGCCACTATGTTCTAATGTAAATCAGTAGTACTATTTTCTAGCAGCACTATTATTTTGAGGTACCATGGTCTAATGGACAATCTATTTGAGTTATTTTTACTCTTTGATATATATAGAAGTTTTCTTTATCATCTTATATATCATCAGTTTATATAAACTGACCTTGAAAAAATATATCATTTATAATTGGAATTCTAGTTTTGATATATATCTACAAGAGCTGTTTTTTGTCCATTGACGTGTATACACTTCCCTTAATAAAATATATTTCTATATGTTTATTTTTGTGTCATGTAATTTCTAAGTTTGAAAGTTATTTTCATATCTTCCAGAAGATAAATATTAATGAACTTTTTGCACTCACTGGGACACTTTATCATTTCAAAATGTCTTTCTTTGCCTCTCTTAATGCTTTCGTTTGGATTCTTTTGTTGCACATCCAGACTGAAATGCTGCTTCTTTTTTTTTTTTGCCTGATACAGCTTTGTTTTTAACTATTCTCAATCTCTTTGCTTTACATCCATTTCTTATATAGTGTTTGATTATACTTTCTAAGCAAATCTGAAAATTAAAGACTTTTCAGTTAGAGTTTCTGAACCATTTACATTTATTAGTGTGATTGATACCCTCTTCCCATTATTTTCATATTTTATGTCATATTCACTACAAAATATTTATATAAGCAGAGATACAGAGATATGTATAATATACACACATGCACTCTGTTCTACCTATGGATTGCTTAAGCCTGGAAGTGATTCCTGTCATTTTGCTCACATTGCTTTTGGTTTTATTTAGTCACTAAGTCATTTCAGACTCTTTGCAACCCTGTGAAATGTAGACCCTCCAGGCTCCTCTGTCCATGGGATTTTCCAGGCAGGAATACTGGAGTGGGTTGCTATTTTTTTCTCCAGCGATCTTCTCAATCCAGGGACTAAACTCATGTCTTCTACCTTGGCAGGCATTGACAGGCAGATTCTTTACTGCTGAATCACAAGGGAAGCCCACACATGCATTCTTTCACTATGTAATCTACATCATTTACTCATTGGCATTTATTTTTACATTTAAAAAGTTGGAACTATACCTGTATACATATGTAATTTTCCTTCTGATTATCTTTATACTAATATCATCAGATCTTGCTTCCTTTAAATGGAGTCTAATGATTTCCTTATATGCAGAGTACATCATGAGAAAAGGTGGGCTGGAGGAAGCACAAGCTGGAATCAAGATTGCCAGGAGCTATATAAATAACCTCAGATAGGCAGATGACACCACCCTTATGGCAGAAAGTGAAGAGGAACAAAAAAGCCTCTTGATGAAGGGAAAGAGGAGAGTGAAAAAGCTGGCTTAAAGCTCAACATTCAGAAAACTAAGATCACGGCATCTGGTCTCATCACTTCATGGCAAATAGATGGGGAAACAGTGGAAATAGTGTCAGACTTTATTTTGGGGGGTTCCAAAATCACTGCAGATGGTGATTGCAGCCATGAAATTAAAAGACGCTTACTCCTTGGAAGAAAAGTTATGACCAACATAGATAGCATATTCAAAAGCAGAGACATTACTTTGCCAACAAAGATCTGTCTAGTCAAGGCTATGGTTTTTCAGTGGTCATGTATGGATTTGAGAGTTGCACTTTGAAGAAGGCTGAGCACTGAAGAACTGATGCTTTTGAACTGTGGTGTTGGAGAAGACTTGAGAGTCCCTTGGATTGCAAGGAGATCCTACCAGTCCATTCTAAAGGAGATCAACCCTGGGATTCCTTTGGAAGGAATGATGCTAAAGTGGAAACTCCAGTACTTTGGCCACCTCATGCGAAGAGTTGACTCATTGGAAAAGACTCTGATGCTGAGAAGGATTGGGGGCAGGAGGAGAAGGGGATGACAGAGGATGAGATAGCTGGATGACGTCACTGACTCGATGGATGTGAGTTTGAGTGAACTCCGGGAGTTGGTGTTGAAAAGGGAGGCCTGGTGTACTGCAATTCATGGGGTTGCAAAGAGTTGGACAGGACTGAGCGACTGAACTGACCTGAACTGAACTGAATGATTTCCTATCATGACTAACACTGAAATGAATATTGAAATTCCCCTTACCCTACTTCTTTCCTAGCATCTATTTGAAACACTACATTTCTACTCCAGTAATTAGGTATAAGGAATACATAGCTTATTTTACTACCAAACTGGTACTGAATTTCTATGAGTATTTTATCCTTTATATTTTCTCAGTAAGTATTTTTTGTTAGTTTTGAAATGAATTCTCCCTTCCACATTGCAAATTTTTAAGTCAGTAATAGTGAACGTACAAGAAATTGTGCCACATGGGTTGAAAAGTAGCATAACTAAAGCATTTCAGATTTTTTCCCTGGCTCTGCATCTGTTCTCTCCACATTGCAAATCAAAAACACTAATAATATCCATTAATGTTATTCAAATTGGTTTTTATAGTGTTTATACACACCATTTTAATTAGTGTGTTGTGAAAAACAAACTTGATGTTAAACCCCCAGGGAGGTTGAAAGGGTGTGTTTATTTTAAGGCTCTTCAGGATCTTAAAATGCAGAGTGGATCTCCAAGAGGAGGGTTTAACATCCAATATGCCCAGTGGTATGGGACAGCAAACCCCTTTTCTCAGAGTACTCACTAAACTCTCCTGAACTAAATTCTTGTAAATGTAGTAATAAAGATGCTTTTCTCTATCATCAAGAGATTTAAGAGGTAATATGAGTAATGCACTATTTTCTATCCTAGCTGAGAAGGAAAAATCATCGCTTTGACTAGACGGACATTTGTCAGCAAAGTGATGTCTTTGCTTTTTAATATGCTGCCTAGGTTGGTCATAGCTTTTCTTCTAAACAGCAAGCATCTTTTAATTTCATGGCTGCAGTCACCATCTGCAGTGTATTTGGAGCATAAGAAAATAAAGTCTCTCCCTGTTTCCATTATTTTTGCATTTATTTGTCATGCAGTGATGGGACTGAAAGCCATGATCTGAGTTTTTTGAATGTTGAGTTTTAAGCCAACTTTTCCACTCCTCTTTCACTTTCATCAAGAGTCTCTTAAGTTCCTCTTTGCAGTCTACCATAAAGGTGGTGTCATTTGCATATCTGAGGTTATTGATATTTCTCCCAGCAATCTCTCTCCAGAAAACAACATAGCTGAGAACATTGAAGAGAATCTGGACAATCAGCTTAGTTTCCAGGCAGACACCATGGAAGACTAGGATAATTTAAAAAAAAAAAAAAAAGGTAACAGAATATCCAGCTTTTATTAAATATTGTCTAGACAATACTCTGGCTTCTCTGGTGACTTAGATGGTAAAGAATCTGCCTACAATGCAGGAAACCCAGCTTCAGTCCCTAGTCAGGAAGATCCCCTGGAGAAGAGAATGGCTCCCCACTACAGTGTTATTACCTGGAGAATTCCATGGACAGAGGAGTTGAACAGGCTACAGTCCATAGAGTCACAAAGAGTTGGACATGGACAAGTGACTAAGCATACACACACAGACAATACTCTGCCATCTGCACAGCAATGCCATAATGATTTACTGAATGGATTCTAAATCAACCATAACCTCACTTACTCCAGGTTTAACATTTCTGTGTGACTATACAACTGGTTAAACCCAATAAAGAGAGCCTTGTCTTTTTCCTTTGTGGTCAGAACTAACAAGAGAGAGAAGATCTGGCTTCCAGAGTTTCCTGGTGGTCAAGGTGAAAACCTTTCTCCCATGAAGACTACACTCTTGTGAGTAGATTTCCTCAAATCTTTTCATTTGAAGACTTGAATGCTAAGCAACTGAACAAATAAATAAGTGAGTCAAATTTTCCTGTGGATTATTGTAGTTGTATCTGAAGGTTGTGGGCAGTCCTGACAGAGGACTCAGAATAAAAGGGGCAAGGAAAACCCACAGAGAAGCTTCACCAGGAAATAATAAGTATCATCAAATTACCAAATGCTGAAAGTATACATTCAAGATTTCTCTTGCAAATATTTTAGTTGGAAGTGTCATAAAAAATTAAACCATGTAATCCAGCAAGAGGCAGTTTGGAGTTATTGAAATTTGGACATGCATATTAATATAACCATTTATAGAGCCAAGGCTGTGAAATATAAAACAATTTTCAGTATATTTATCTGATCATTAATTCCTTCATTTATTTATTGACCTTATAGCTCAATTATTCAATGTGAGAATATTGTCATGAAGATAAAAGACTATCTTTGAAGAGTTTGAGAGAGTTGACATGAAAGCATATCATTACAGAATAGGATCACATGTGAAATGTATTTAACAAACATTTACTGAACACTGATATGTGCTATGCATTTGGGGGATACAGATATTCAATACTTTGTGACAACTCTCAAAGAATCCCATTAATGATGAAAATAAATGCATAATAAATGTAGTAATTACAGTTCTGTGTGATAAGTACAATAATAGGGATATAGACAATAGTGTCACAGTCATGATTGAATAGACTCAAGTGCACATTAGAGCAAGTGCATGGCAATTATTAAGTGCACTGGAAGAAAATAGTAATGATATTTTCTAACTTTTCAGGTTAAAAAAATTACTGATTCTAATTTTCCTCTAACAGTAAATTGTCCATTTACTGGAAAGTCTCCCTGGGTTCATTCTCTGTATTGTGAAACACTTTTTACCATTAAACAGACTGCAGTCAGCAACCTGACATAACTCCAAGTTACTTTGGGAGAAGGAATTTCATTTAAGATTTACCATTTATATTTGCACGGAGAGGAAGAGGGGTCAATGAGTGTCTTTAGGTGAGAAATATTCTGTGTTATATTGTCCTCATTATTTATATTATCAACTTTAGAGATTAAAGTCTAATTATGTTCCAGTATCAATTAGCTTATCTTCTTGCATACATGGATTCATTTGTTTATTCAAATAAATACTTCAAGAGCAGCAACTCTGTGCCAGACCTATACTGGGTACCTATATCATGAAAAATAAATTTGACACAGACATGGCTTTGAGGTTCTAAGAAACTTTTTGGTTAGTAGCTGAGTTGTGTCCAACTCTGTGTGACACTGTGGACTGCAACAGGCCAAGCTCCTTTGCTCCACTATATTCTAGAGTTTGTTCAAACTCATATCCATTGAGTCCAGGATGCTGTGTACCTATCTCATTCTTTGCCACCTACCTCTCCTTTTACTTCAGTCTTTTCTAGCATCTAGGTCTTTTTCAATGAGTTCGGTCTTTGCATCAGGTGGCCAAAGTATTGGAGCTTCAGTTTTAACAAGCTCCTTCCAATGAATATTTAGAGTTGATTTCCTTTAGGATGGACTGGTTTGATCTCCTTGCAGTCCAAGGGACTCTCAAGAGTCTTCTCCAACACCAAAATTCAAAAGCATCAATTGTTCAGCACTCACCTTCTTATGGTACAACTCTCACATTAGTGCGTGATTATTGGAAGCACCATAGCTTTGACTATATGGACCTTTGTAGGCAAAGTTATGTCTTTACTTTTTAAGATGCTGTCTAGGTTTGTCATAACTTTCTTTCCAAGGAGGAAGTGTCTTTTAATTTCATGGCTGCAATTACCGTCAGTAGTAATTTTGGAGCCCAAGAAAATAAAATCTGTCACTGCTTCCACTTTTTCCCCTTCTATTTCCCTTGAAGTGATGGGGCTAGATGCCATGATCTTTGTTTCTTTAAGAAACTTTTTCACTCTCCTCTTTGAACCTCAGCAAGAGGCTCTTTATTTCCTCTTCACTTTCTGCCTTTAGTTCCTCTTCACTTTCTGCCTTTAGTATCATCTGCATAACTAAGAAAATTATTGAAATATTATTAGGTGATTAAGTACAAGAAAATTATTTGTTCTAAAAATGTTTAGAAGGGAATATAATTTTGCCTGGAAGATCAGAGGAGACCACATTTCATTTGTGGGTTCACAACAGCAGAGCAATGCCAATAATGACTTCTTATGGGAGAAATCAGGAAAGAAAGAAGATGTTAAGAAACCATTTGAAGGGACAGTGTGTGAGGAGGTTGCTGTATCCTTCTGCTAATGAAACAATCATTGAACTGCTGAAAAGTACTTTAAAAAACTAGCAAACAAAACAACTATTCAGTGTCTGGAAATTTTCCTAAGGGCATGCACAAAATGGAAAAACAAATTTTTAAGAAAATGTATTAAATCTCAGTAAGAGAACAGTGAGTCTGTGGTGTGATGACTTCTATTTCCTCTCAGCTCAGTGTAAAAGGAGCTCTGCATTGAATGAGTTTGGCCAAGAACATGAGGTTCCCATTCACATCTGCTGTCTTTCTAAGATGATAGCTTCACCTAGTGAGGACAGGCCACTTGTATCTCTCACCATCTCCTCAGGTCTGTCTTTGAGTCCATTATTTCAGAGAAATGTGGCCATGAATACTGTGGTTCCCTAAATATTCGAACATGGCAATGCTCCTTAAGTTGATTAAAAAGTTCAACATAGTCCTTATCAAAATCCCAGCTTCCTCCTTTGCATAAATTGACAAACTGACCCTAAAACTCATGTGGAAATTCAAAAGATGCATAAGAGCCAATATAATCATGAAAGGGAAAACCAAGTTTGGAAGATTCACAAGAACTAATTTCTTTTTTACCCTGCTTTATCAAGGCATAATTGACAAAGTTACAGTATATTCTAAAAGTACAATGTGATGATTTGATATACCTGCTTATTGTGAAAGGATTCTTACAAACATTTAATTAGCATACCTATCATCTCACAGAGTTACTCTTGTCCTTTTTTATTTCTCTTATTCATTTATATTTCTTTTCTGTAAGAATACTTAATATCTACTCTTTTAGCAAGTTTTAATTGCACAATACAGAATTATTAACTATATTCATTATGTTATGTATTAGATCCTGAGAACGTACTCACCATATCCCTGAAGGCTACACCTTTTTTCCAAGCTCTCCTCATTTCTCCCAGCACGTAAGCCTTGGCAACCATCAATCTACTTTCTGTTTCTATGATTTTTACTTTTTTACAATATACATATTTCACATATAAGTGAAACATGTAATATTTCTTTTCTCTCTCTGCCTTATTTCATTATATGTTATCCAAGTCGATCCATGTCACAAATGCAGAATTTCCTCCTTTTTTTAAGGCTAAATCATATTGTACCATATTATATTTCTTATTTCAAAACCATCTACAAAGTTGCAGTATTCAAAATACTATGGTGTGTGTGTGTATGTTTGTTGCTCAGTCGTGTCCAATGTTTTGCAACCCGATGGACTGTAGCCCACCAGGCTCCTGTGTCCATAGGATTCTCCAGGCAAGAATACTGGAGTGGATAACCATATCCTTCTCCAGGGGCTCTTCCAGGCCCAAGGATTGAACCCAGGTCTCCTGCAGTGCAGGTGGATTCTTTACTGTCTGAACCACCAGGGAAGCCCAAATACTATGGTACTGTCAGTAAATAGGCATATAAATCAAGAGAAGAGAATATAAAAGCCAGAAGCAAAGCAATTCATTAATGGTCAACTGGTTTTTGACAATCATGCCGAAGCCATTCACTTGGGAAATGAGTTTTCTTCACAGAAAATGGTTCTGAGCCACTTGGATACCCAAATGCAAAAGAATTAAGTTGGTGTCTTTCCTCACTTCATGAGGAAAATAAATCAGAGACCAAAATATAAAAGCTAAAATAATACAAATCTTAAAAAAATAGATGTATATTTCCACAACATTGGTTTGGGCTTTATTTATTTATTCTGATATGACACCAAAATCAAAAGCAACAAAAGAAAAAATGAATTAATTGGACTGCATCAAAGTAAAGAAATTTTGTACTGCAAGCAATACTATTAAGAATTCAAAAAGACAAACCACAGACTTGCAGAAAACATTTTAATATCATCCATATGATAAGGGAACTCTGAGTACATACTAAAAACCTGGAAGTTTAAGTGGGTGAATTGTGTGGTAAGTGAATTATAGCTTAATAAAACATTATTTCAAAAAAGGAAATCATTCTTATGCATTATAACTTACATTAGACACTTTTACTTTGTGTGTGTATGTACTGCCTAAATTTACTGTACCTTCTGAGATGGGTAGAGATGTTGGGGCTCATTAACAACTGCAACCTAGGTCTTCATGACTTTTGCCCTCTCTTGTTCAAGTAGGGCCATGTAACTCCAGAGTCACCTTCCTGGGTGGCATTTTTGGGTTTCTTCCACAGGTGCACTAATAGAGTTCTCCTTACAGGCATCCTTGCTGCAGTGCCCTGAGCGTGGTATTTCTCATTTACTGCTGTCCCTCCTCCACAGAGCTCCATTGTTACTGCAGTCTGCTGCCAGCTGCTCTTGTCAGCTTGAGGGCAGCTACTGCTGATACCCTGGTTGTATCACACCCTCTGAAGTTCCTCAGATGCTCTCATTGTCTTTCTTGCCCTGCTGGGTGCAACAAACTATGTTTGTGTTTACTTCTGGGACCTGGCACCTCCTTAGGCTCCCTTGGCACAGATAAATTATAAGCCTCATCGTGGTATGTTGTTCCACAAAGTGAGCATTGAGGTTTAAAACAAAAACTAGAGAAAGACTGTCTCCCTTTCAAATTCTGTTAATATTCCATTTGAAGAATTATCAGTGTAAGAGCTCTAAATTTTTATAGACATCCCTTTTCTCATACACATATCCAAAGAGCTGGGCAGAGCAAGTAACCGCTACCACATTGCAGAACTCACAGGCCTTCTGACAAGGCTATTATTATTATTGTGCATTATTCCAAAGATTAACTTTGTTCTTGATCCTTCTTTTAGTAGCTGCCTCTTTCTTGTAATTTGAGCTCTCTTGATAAAGCCAGTATCCAGACTTTGTTTACCTCATTAGCTTATATTCAGCCCATAACTGAATTCCAACAGTAAATATGATTTGAGTTTCCCAAAAAGTTACTCAGTCCTCCTGCAAATAGATCCTTACC
Source organism: Aepyceros melampus (assembly GCA_006408695.1). Lineage (NCBI taxonomy): Eukaryota > Metazoa > Chordata > Mammalia > Artiodactyla > Bovidae > Aepyceros > Aepyceros melampus. The sequence continues at coordinate 43,262 of SJXQ01003124.1, read as the reverse complement.
TCTCCCATATCCTTTGTTAGGCACTCCTGTCTTAACATGGGCCGCAACACACTGTGATTATTAATCTACTTCCATGTCTTAGTCTTTTGTACCTCTCTGTAGATCCTAAGGGCAGGAGCAATGCATTATTCAACTTCTGTTTTTAACACTAACATCTATCCTTGTGCTAGAAACCAAAAACACTCTGCATACATGTTCTGAATTAATGAATTAAGTCATACTTCATCTATTTGTTTTCCTTCCAGTCTTCTTATTATGATCCTTGAATAATGATATCTTTATTTGATATGTGAATATCTTTATGTGATATTCATCACATTGTGCCAACAAACTAAAATATTTGTATGCATTCTATTGGCAGAAATTTGGTAAAAATTTTCTGAATTTTGTGGCATTCATAAATGTGTGGGAATGATTCATATAACTATTGATAATGATTATCAATGCAGTATTAACTGATTATAATACCAGCCATCTAAACCACTGTTACAGGTCCTATCACATGTCAGGCAACCTTTTGCTTTTTAAACAAATAGAAAAAGATAGCATTTGATTACTCTGAGAGTAGACTTCCCACCAAAGGCATTTAGATATAAGCTGGAATGAAATAGAGAGATGCATTTTATTTATAGTGTGAGTTAAAACTTCTATTTGATATTCACTCCTTTGTGTGGAGAAAGCCTTTCTACTTTTCTGAATTCCAGTAATTGTCTTATTTGTAGTCCCTTGATGCAGACCTTTGCCTCCTGCCAACTGCTTGCCAAACGTGGTCTCAATGCCAAGGAAGGGAGAGGTTCCCAGAGAGCAAAACATATATATTGAAATCAAACACTCTACTAAAACTATTGTTTTCAGATTTCCACTAAATCATCCTTCTGGTGACCCTTTCTTCTCAGTGGATTTCAAGACATTTAGTGAAAGAATAACTAAAATAAAAAGTCATTATTCATGGATGCTCTGCACACCTGAAGGGTAAAGTTAGTTTTCTTTTTGTGTATTATTTATATCAGTGATGCAGTCCTTTTTTCCCCCCCTTTCTGGATCCATTTTGATTTCTCCTGCTTAGCTACGGTATAGCAATTGAATTTAAATATCAGAGAATCACTGCCTCTGAGGTGCCTAAATTTAGGGTCAAAATAAAAGATTAGAAAACAGAATAGGGACATCAAGCCTGCTTCTGGATCTTAGAATAGGTATCTTTATCTTATAATATAGTATCTCTAGTGTAGAATGGGGACATAAATGTTCCTTCTCTATCTTAGAATAAAACCAAGTCCAATAAATTCTTGAATTTATGGGACATATTTTAAAACCTCTGTCTCCTGGTTACTCCCTCTGTGACCTTGGCAAAGTTACTCAATCTCTCTATTCTATGGTTTTATAGTCTGTGAAAAAGAAAAAGAAAATGAGCTTTAGGTATAATACCTATGTTACAGTCTTATTATAAGAATTGATTTGGGGGACTACCTTGGTGTTCCAGTGGTTAAGGATCCATCTTCCAATGCAGGGTATGATGGTTTGATCCATGGCCAGTGAACTACTATCCTACATGACACAGACCACTAAACCCCATGCACTGAAATGAAATATCTGACATGCTGCAAAGAAGCTACCATGTGCTGCAACTAATATCCTAGGTAGCCAAATAATAAATAAATTCTTTTTTAAAATAGAATTAATTTGGAAATGAAACTAGGAAGATGGCAGACTAGAAAACCCCACTCTCTCATTCCCCAGTTCACTTCCGTTCAGTTCAATCGCTCAGTCATTTCTGACTCTTTGCGACCCCATGAATCGCAGCACACTAGGCCTCCCTGGCCATCACCATCTCCCGGAGTTTTCTGAGACTCGCATCCATCGAGTCAGTGATGCCATCCAGCCATCTCATCCTCGGTCATCCCCTTCTTCTCCTGTCCCCAATCCCTCCCAGCATCAAAGTCTTTTCCAATGAGTCAACTCTTCGCATGAGGTGGCCAAAGTACTGGAGTTTCAGCTTTAGCATCATTCCTTCCAAAGAAATCCCAGGGCTGATCTCCTTCAGAATGGACTGGTTGGATCTCCTTTGCAGTCCAAGGGATGCTCAAGAGTCTGGAAACATTAAATATACAACTATATACTGGCTAAAATAACTTTAGTGAAATTCTGGAAATCAGTCAACTACCTCCAGCAATCAAGTGAAAAATCAACCAAGAAAAAAGTTCAAATGGTAAATTTCTTTATTTTTTCAACTGCTTTGTCCAAACTTTATCCAGCATGATATGTCTGAGTTTGACAGAAGGAGCAAAAACCAGCACCACTTATATCTCAGACTTGTAAAAATCATGAGAAGCAGCAGGTAAGGTTAATGGACCCCATGAGTAAGCTAGAGACCTGCTCATGCCTGGGTCAAGTCGCTACTGAATAGAACACAATAGCATATTGAAGGCCCAGAGAAGAAGCAGAAATGAGAGTCTCAGTGAAAATAAGACATTAAAACAAAAATCTGTGTGTAGGGTAAATCAGGGAGATGGTGAGGGACAGAGTAGCCTGGTGTGCTGTAGTCCATGGGGTTGTGCAGAATCAGATGTGGCTAGATGACTAACACAGTGGTAAAGAATTTGCCTACCAATGCAAAACATGACATGTGGGTTCAACCTCTGAGTGGGGAAGATCTCCTGGAGCAGGAAATGGCACCTTACTCCAGCATTCTTGCTTAGAAAATACCCACCAGGGGAGCGGAGTCACAAAGATTAAGTCATGACTGAGTGACTGAGCACACACACACACACACACACGATCCTAAATGTAGAAAATCTAGTGATTCTACAAAAAGTACTAGAACTGATAAACCAATTTAGTCGTTTGGGGATACAATTTTAACACAAAGAAATCAGTTTGTTTCTATAAACCAATAATTAACCTGTAAGGAAATTAACAATACAATTTAGTTTATAATATAATCAAATAAAAAATAATAATTCTTAGGAATAAACTTAACTAATGAATTGGAAGACTTGTACACTGAAAACTAAAAAAAAAAAAAAAAAGAAAAAAAGTTCCTGAATGAAATTAAAGAAGACACAAATAAATAAGAAGACATCTGTATTCATGAAATGAAAGACTTAATATTGCTAAGGATATCAATGAAAGGCAATGTGGTCTACAGATTTAATATAATTGCTATTAAAAAAAACAGTAATCTTTTTTGTCAGAGTAGAAAATTTCAATCCTTAAATTTATATGGAATTTCAATGAACCCTGAGTCATCAAAATAATAATAGAAAAGAACAACAAAGTAAGATGTCTCACATTTTCTTATTTAAATTCTTGCTACAAAGCAGTAATAATCAAAACTGTCTGGTACTGACATAAACAAAAACATATAGACCAGTGGAATAAGGTTCAGTTCAGTTCAGGCCCTCAGTCCTGTCTGACTCTCTGCAACCATATGGACTGCAGCATCCAAGGATTCCCTGTCTATTACCAACTCCTGAAGCTTCAGTCAGTTCAGTTCAGTTGCTCAGTCATGTCTGACTCTTTGCAACCTCATAAATTGCAGCACACCAGGCCTCCCTATCCATCATCAACTCCTGGAGTTCACTCAAACTCATGTCCTGGAGCTACTCAAACTAATACCCATCGAATCGGTGATGCCATCCAACCATCTCTCTCATCCATAATGACTACTGGAAGAATAATAGCTTTGACTAGATGAACCTTTGTTGGCAAAATAATGTCTCTGCTTTTTAAAATGCTGTCTAGGTTGGTCATAACTTTTCTTCCCAGGAGCAAGTGCCTTTTAATTTCATGGCTGCAGTCACCATCTGCAGTGATTTCGGAGCCCCAAAATATAAAGTCTGTCATTGTTTCCATTGTTTCCTTATCTATTTGCCCATGAAGTGATAGGACCTAATCCCTTGTTCTTAGTTTTCTGAATGTTAAGTTTTAAGCCAACTTTTTCACTCTCTTCTTTCACTTTCATCAAGAGGCTCTTTAGTTCTTCTTCACTTTCTGCCAAAAGGGTGATGTGATGTCATCTGGATATCTGAGGTTATTGCTATTCCTCCCAGCAATATTGAATCCAGCTTGTACTTCATCCAGCCCAGCATTTCTCATGATCTACTCTGCATATAAGTTAAATAAGTAGGATAACAATGTACAGCCTGATGTCCTCCTTTCCCAATTTGGAACCAGTCTGTTGTTCCATGTCTAGTTCTAACTCTTGCTTCTTCACTGGCATACAGATTTCTCAGGAGGCAGGTCAGGTGGTCGGGTATTCCCATCTATTGAAGATTTTCCCACAATTTGTTGTAATCCACATGATCAAAAGCTTTGACATAGTCAATAAAGCAGAAGTAGATGTTTTTCCTGACTCTCTTGCCTTTTTGATGATCCAACCAGTAATTTGGTCTCTGGTTCCTCTGCTTTTTCTAAATACAGTTTGAACATCTGACAATTCAGGGTTCATGTACTGTTGAAGCATATCTTGGAGAACTTTGAGCATTACTTTGCTGGTGTGTGAGAAGAGTGCAATTATGGGGTAGTTTGAGCATTGTTTGACTTGGCCTTTCTTTGGGATTGGAATGAAAACTGACCTTTTCCAGTCCTGTGGCCACTGCTGAGTTTTCCAAATTTGCTGGCATGTGAGTGCAGCACTTTCCCAGCATCATCTTTTAGGATTCAAAATAGCTTAACTGGAATTTTATCACCTCCACTAGCTTTGTCCATACTGATGCTTCCTAAGGCCCACTTGACTTTGCATTCCAGAATGTCTGGTTCCAGGTGAGTGATCACATCATTGTAGTTATCTGGGTCATGAAGATATTTTTTATATACTTCTGTGTATGCTTGCCACCTCTTTTTAGTATCTTCTGCTTCTGTTAGGTCCATACCATTGCTGCCCTTTATTGTGTCACTCTTTGCATGAAATTTTCCCTTGGTACCTCTAATTTTCTTGAAGAGATCTCTAGGCTTTCCCATTCAGTTGTTTCCATCTATTTCTTTGCATTGATCATTGAGGAAGGGTTTCTTATCTTTCCTTGCTAGTCTTTGGAACTCTACTTTCGAATGGGTATATGTTTCCTTTTCTCCTTTGCCTTTCACATCTTTTCTTTTATCAGCTATTTATAAGGCCTCCTTATGCAACTGTTTTGCCTTTTTGAATTTCTTTTTCTTGAGAATGGTCTTGATCACTGCCTCCTGTACAATGTCACGAACCACTGTCCTTAGTTCTTCAGGCACTCTGTCTATCAGATCTAATCCCCTGCATCTATTTGTCACTTCCATTGTATAATTGTCAGAGATTTGATTTAGTTCATACCTGAATGGTCTAGTGGTTTTCCCTATTTTCTTCAATTTAAGTCTGAATTTCATAACCCAGAAATAAAACCTTGAATATATGGTCAAATGAACCAGTACAAGACTATTCAATAGGATAAAAAGTTAGTCATTTCAACATTTTAAATTCTTACAATAATATAAGGAAAAAAACAATTATTTTTCAAGCTTTTAACATGATTTCAAAGTACAGGCAACAAAACAAATAGATAAATTGGAACACACTAGGATTGAAATATTTTGTACATTAAAGGGCACTGTCAACACATTGAAAGATCAGCCCAAGAAACGAGAGAAACACTTACAAATTATACATTTGATTAGAGATTAATCTAGAATATATAAGGAATTACAACTGAAAAACAAAATATACAATTAAAAAGTAGGCTAAAACTTGAGTAGACATTTGTCTAAGAAGATATGGAAATGACCAATAAGCATATGATTAAATGTTCAATATCAATAAGTTCATTGAGTTCAGTTCAGTCACTCAGTCATGTCCGACTCTTTGAGATCCCATGATTTGCAGCATACCAGGCCTCCCTGTCCATCATCAACTCCTGGAGTTCACTCAGACTCAGTGTCCATCGAGTCCATGATGCCATCCAGCCATCTTATCCTCTGTCATCCTCTTCTCCTCCCACCCCTAATCCCTCCCAGCATCAGGGTCTTTTCCACTGAGTCAACTCTTTGCATGAGATGGCCAAAGTATTGGTGTTTCAGCCTTAGCATCAGTCCTTCCAATGAACACCCAGGACTGGTCTCCTTTAGAATGGGCTGATTGGATCTCCTTGCAGTCCAAGGGACTTGCAAGAGTCTTCTCCAGCACCACAGTTCAAAAGCATCAATTCTTTGTGAAGTACAAATCAAAATCACAATGAGATAAAGTAATATCAAAACAGAATGTGACAAGTTTTGGTGCGGAGGTAGAGAAATTAGAATGCTTATTCATTGCTGGAGGAAATGTAAAATGGTGCAGGAACAACAGAATATTGGTTACTCAAACAGGTAAATATTTAATTGCCATAAATATCAATAGACTTATGAGAAATTTCACTTTTGGTTATATATTCAAAATATTTGAAAGAAGGTTTGAGCAGATAAATATACACTTAAATTCATAGCAACACTGTCCACAACATTCAAAAGACTGAAGCAACCCAAATGCCTATCAATAGATGAATGAATAAACACAATGTGATAAATATTTGCAATCAAATATTATTCAGCCTTAAAATGAAAGGAAATTCTAACACATGCTACATCATGGATAAATCCTGAACACATTATGTTAAGTGAAGTCAATCAGAAAAGGAAAAACAGTGTGTGATTTTACTTGTGATGAACCTATGAAAATATAATGATGATTCCCAGGGGCTTCTTGGGGTAGCAGAAATGAAGAGCTGTTTTTAATTTTTTTTTAATTATTGTTTTAAGTTTCAGTTTGAAAAGATGCAAAACTTCTGAAGATGTATGCCAGGGAAGGTTGCCAATAATGTGAATTAATATTATTGAATTTTTCACTTAAAATGGTTAAAATACTACAAAAAGAATTCATTTAGTTAAATATTAGAAAAGAAGTTGAAATACAGAAACTGCCTTATTTAACATTAACACTGTTCTGTGAACTCTAAAATTTCTAAATAAATATGAAAATTGTGATCCTTCCAACAAAAATAAGAAAAAAAAAGTTAACAAAGTCATGACCATACAATTGCAAAAGTGAATCAAAAAAGGGGAATAAAGAAAAAAAGGATTATAAAAAGAAAGAAGAAAAGGAAGGATGGAGGAAAATGGATAGCAGGCACTGGGAAGGGTGAGGGGCATACAAACGAGAATAAAGCAAAGTAAATTGTCGTGGGATAATGAATTATGGAATGAGGTTCGTGACATTGTAGAGGAGATAGGGATCAAGACCATCCCCATGGAAAAGAAATGCAAAAAGGCAAAATGGCTGTCTGGGGAGGCCTTACAAATAGCTGTGAAAAGAAGAGAAGCAAAAAGCAAAGGAGAAAAGGAAAGATATAAGCATCTGAATGCAGAGTTCCAAAGAATAGCGAGAAGAGATAAGAAAGCCTTCTTCAGCAATCAATGTAAAGAAATAGAGGAAAAGAACAGAATGGGAAAGACTAGAGATCTCTTCAAGAAAATTAGAGATACCAAGAGAACATTTCATGCAAGGATGGGCTCGATAAAGGACAGAAATGGTCTGGACCTAACAGAAGCAGAAGATATTAAGAAGAGGTGGCAAGAATACACAGAAGAACTGTACAAAAAAGATCTTCATGACCCAGATAATCATGATGATGTGTTGACTAATCTAGAGCCAGACATCTTGGAATGTGAAGTCAAGTGGGCCTTAGAAAGCATCACGACGAACAAAGCTAGTGGAGGTGATGGAATTCCCGTTGAGCTGTTTCAAATCCTGAAAGATGATGCTGTGAAAGTGCTGCACTCAATTTGCCAGCAAATCTGGAAAACTCAGCAGTGGCCACAGGACTGGAAAAGGTCAGTTTTCATCCCAATTCCAAAGAAAGGCAATGCCAAAGAATGCTCCAACTACCGCACAATTGCACTCATCTCACATGCTAGTAAAGTAATGCTCAAAATTCTCCAAGCCAGACTTCAGCAATATGTGAACCGTGAACTCCCTGATGTTCAAGCTGGTTTTAGAAAAGGCAGAGGAACCAGAGATCAAATTGCCAACATCCGCTGGATCATGGAAAAAGCAAGAGAGTTCCAGAAAAACATCTATTTCTGCTTTATTGATTATGCCAAAGCCTTTGACTGTGTGGATCACAGTAAACTGTGGAAAATTCTGAAAGAGATGGGAATACCAGACCACTTGACCTGCCTCTTGAGAAATCTGTATGCAGGTCAGGAAGCAACAGTTAGAACTGGACATGGAACAACAGACTGGTTCCAAATAGGAAAAGGAGTACGTCAAGGCTGTATATTGTCACCCTGCTTATTTAACTTATATGCAGAGTACATCATGAGAAATGCTGGACTGGAAGAAACACAAGCTGGAATCAAGATTGCTGGGAGAAATATCAATAATCTCAGATATGCAGATGACACCACCCTTATGGCAGAAAGTGAGGAGGAGCTAAAAAGCCTCTTGTTGAAAGTGAAAGAGGAGAGTGGAAAAGTTGGCTTGAAGCTCAACATTCAGAAAACGAAGATCATGGCATCTGGCCCCATCACTTCATGGGAAATAGATGGGGAAACAGTAGAAACAGTGTCAGACTTTGTTTTTTTGGGCTCCAAAATCACTGCAGATGGTGACTGCAGCCATGAAATTAAAAGGCGCTTACTCCTTGGAAGAAAAGTTATGACCAACCTAGATAGTATATTCAAAAGCAGAGACATTACTTTGCCGACTAAGGTCCGTCTAGTCAAGGCTATGGTTTTTCCTGTGGTCATGTATGGATGTGAGAGTTGGACTGTGAAGAAGGCTGAGCGCTGAAGAATTGATGCTTTTGAACTGTGGTGTTGGAGAAGACTCTTGAGAGTCCCTTGGACTGCAAGGAGATCCAACCAGTCCATTCTGAAGGAGATCAACCCTGGGATTTCTTTGGAAGGAATGATGCTAAAACTGAAGCTCCAGTACTTTGGGCACCTTATGCGAAGAGTTGACTCATTGGAAAAGACCCTGATGCTGGGAGGGATTGGGGGCAGGAGGAGAAAGGGACGACCGAGGATGAGATGGCTGGATGGCATCACAGACTCAATGGACGTGAGTCTGAGTGAACTCCGGGAGTTGGTGATGGACAGGGAGGCCTGGCGTACTGCGATTCATGGGGTCGCAAAGAGTCGGACACGACTGCGCGACTGAACTGAACGAACTGAATAATGAAATAAGGTGAGAATTAGTCTGAAACCAGGTCATGATTAGGAGCTTAGAGAAGCATTTAAATAAACAATATCTATTGAATAGAATTTTAGAAGTGTTCAGCAAGGTTATCCTTTTATTTTACTTTATTTTTTTTAAGGTTATCCTTTTAGAAATGTTCTGTAGATTTTAAAGACAAAAGGGTAAGGATATATCAGCCCTCAATAAACTTTATATTAGAGCTTTCTCAGGAGAGGCAGAGCGAGTAGGAATAAATTGTTTTTTGCTTTAAGAGTTTGATAAGAATTAAGCAGAATAATAACTGGGATGGATCTAACCAATTTAATAAAAAACCGATTATTTCTTACTTCTCGATACATAATTACATCACTAGTTTTAAATAAAGAGAGATGACAAAAATAATATATATCATTTTCAGAGTAAAGTATTTAATAGTCTGTGCTCAACTCTCCAACCTTCTCTGTAAACTTTTAATAATAAATCATGATCATTGTATTAAGAAAATAATGCAATCAAATGGTGTTACTTTTGTCCACCTGTATCTCTAAGAGCTTTTGGTGAGCAGAGCCCCTCTTACCAAGCCTCCTAGAACATTTTGCATAATAGGAATAATCCTTTGATTTTGTAAACTCTCTAAAATCTGGAGGTTTTATTTTATACAGTATACCTTAGACTAACCTGAATAATACATTATGCACCCTCATCTTTTCATCATCAAAAGAGAAATTCACTGTGGTGCCCAGTCTGAAGTGAAGATTCTTTTTAGACAGATAATTTGCACTGTGAATAAATTTCCTTTTCAAGTTTAGAGAAAGAAAGGGAGGAATGGAACCACCAACAGCTCCATGGAAATGCAGTTAATGGCCACTATAGAGCCCTTGAGTTTGTAAAATGCATCCTGTGAAATGCTCAGTTTTAACTCTTTCCATTCAGAGAGATACCTTACTTTGTTGGTTTGTTTTGTAACCATTATTGGATTTCCACCCTAGAAATGCAGTTCCTTCTATCAAATTTGGTTGGCAGTGGGGCGGGGGGGGGGTGGTGGTGGTGGGAAACATTGCTAGTTGTATTTATAACATTATATAAAGCACAACATTTGGAAGATAATCTGCATGTGACTATCATGTAGAATAACAGCCTCTCCTATTCAAATTTCACCCTTTCCTTCCTCTTTTATGAAGTCCAGGTGTGATGTTTAAGTGAGGAAGTCCCCAGTCGTGACCAGTGGAGAGATTTTCATATAAGCACAGCAGATCAGGAAAATAGCAACAGCCTGAGTCCTTTAAGACATCAGTGCCATGTCCACATTTCAGCCCTGACTTGTCTATACCCAGGTTTCTAAATAGTGATAGCAAATCAACCCATACTTGTTTAAGTCCCTTTGGATTATATTTTTTTGTGATCTGCAAACAGTATCCTAACTGACCAAAACCTACCATGTAACAGATACTATTTTAAACTCTTTAACATATTTTTTCACTTTTAACTTTTAAGTCACCTAAGGGAAAGTGAAGTTGCTCAGTCGTGTCCGACTCTTTGTGACCCCATGGACTGTAGCCTACCAGGCTCCTCTGTCCATGGGATTTTCCAAGCAACAGTATTGGAGTGGATTGCCATTTCCTTCTCCAAGGGATCTTCCCAACCCAGGGATTGAACCCAGGTCTCCCGCATTATAGACAGATGCTTTACCATCCGAGCCACCAGGAAGTCACCTAAGAGATAGGGTAATATTCTACATAATATTCTCTATTATGTAGATGAGGAAACTGAGGCTCAGGGTACAAACAGTTAACCAGATCTATCAGCTCAGCTCTATTACTCATTCTTTCCCTCTCATCTCTCCCTAAAGAAGCTAATTCACAGGTTTCCATCTTCTCTTCCAGCAATGGGCATCATGCTCTTCAAATCATAAATATGCTACCACACAGTACATTCCTTCTGGTGAGTTACTGCTTGTATGATTTGGAGAAAGTGAGTGAATGCCTCTAAGCCTTTGGTTCCTTTCAGAGTTGTAGCAAGGATTAAATCCAATAGTCTTAAAAAAATAATAATAATAATAAATAAATAAATACAATAGGTCCTGACACTCATAGGTTCTGACACTTCACAAGAGCTAATACACATAGAACACACTTGCCTATGTGCCAGGCACTGCTTTCAATACCTTTCACAGACTGACTCATAGAATCCTCACTTTAACCCTATGGTATAAGTAGTTTTTGTTGTTGCTGTTGTTGATGCTTTATTAATTTTTTTAAAAAAATTGTGTATAATTACCTTACAATATTTTTGTAAATTTACAATATTGTGTTCATTTCTGCTGTTCAACAAAGTGAATCAGCTATATGTATATATGTATCCTCTAACTCTTAGACCTCTCTTCCATCCCCTGTCCCACCCATTTGGTCATCAAAGTTTACAGACATAGAACAGAGATAGAGAGAACCTATGTGGCTTGCCTGAGGTTGTCCTGGTAGACATGAAACCAGGCATTGTGGCATTGTAGCACCGAGATTCCTGATCACCCTTCTATGTCACATGGGTAAGTCTGTTCCCACAGCCTCATCCTAATGAGTGTCCACACACTATTAAAGATCACATCTCCCTTGTAATTCCAGTGGAATGATCCCATGTGTCTCATTTCTCTCTCAGTGTGTGCAACATCACAGTCCCCATGCATTTCTCACAAGGCTTGTCTAAGCATTGCTTTGCTGTCCAGCTGTATAGGGCATTTCTCTCTCTCAACACCCAAACTAATGATGTTCCTAGTCACACCTCTGATTACATATACCAAGTCAAATGTCTAATTATGTGCTTCCAGCAAGGCATCTTATTATAGCCCCAAAAAGGCATTTCATTATGGCTCCCCAGTCAAGCGTTTCATTACAAAGTCTGAACACATCTCATTTCCTATAGAGCCACCCATCTCATTACACTATGCAGAGAAACACAAGAACCTAGGGCTTTGGACATTCACATCATTAAACCAGTTCTATTGTATCCCATTTCACACAAATTCTTGACAACACATTCATGAAAATTTCAGAGATCAAGTCTGCCCAGTGTCAGGATGCTTGGAGAATAAAATTAGAAAAGTAGTCAGAAAGCATACGTTTAGATCCAAGCTAGCAATGCTATATTCATGGACAATAGTTAGGTCTGAAAGATCTTCATCTGTTAAACATAGATAATCTGTACATTTTTTTTCTTATTTTTTTCCCTGAAGAGTCACAAACAAGTAACATATTCACTTAGCTTAAAAACAGAATAGGCAGGCAAAGAAAAAAAAGTCATCTGTAATACTGTCTATCTAATATGAATGTCAGATTATATATATTTTATCTATCTATGATAATATGTATATGGTAGGCAGAATTATGGCTCCCAAGAAAATTCTAATCCCCATGAAAAAATATGTTGCTCAATGGCAAAAGGTACATTGCAAATGCAATTAATAATGTTAATCAGTTGACTCTAAGATAGGAAGATTATCCTATATTATCTGGGTGAGCCTAATTCAGTTCACATAAGCAGCAGAAGGAAAAATGGTGAATTCAGAAATGGAAAGCATGAATAGCATTCAACTGGCTATTTCTACTTTAAAAATGGAGCCATGTAGCAAGAAAATGGAGAACTCAGTCCTACAACATAAACAACTGAATTCTGTCAATAACATAGATGAGTTTGGAACCTTCAAAAAGTTTTGTACAACCTTCAAAAAGAAATGCACTCATACTAAACTTTGACTTTAGACTTGTAAACCCTGAAGCAGAGACTCATATCACCTATGGTTGACTTCTGATCCACAGAACTATGTTATAGTAAGCAGGTATTATTTTAATCTTATAAATTGTGATATATCATGCATCCATAGAAAACTAATATAATGTACATACATTTATAAAATTAGATTATATCATGCATCATATTTTGAAGCTCATTTATGTAAGAAGATATTGAAAATACTTTGCATATCAAAAATTCATGTTGATTGTTTAGAGAATGAATAAACAAGTTTCTACTCTATAGCCCCTGCTGCTGCTGCTAAGTCACTTCAGACATATCCGACTCTGTGCAACACGTAGACGGCAGCCCACCCCCTGGGATACTCCAGGCAAGAATACTGGAGTGGGTTGCCATTTCCTTCTCCAATGCATGAAAGAAAAGAGCGAAAGTGAAGTCACTCAGTCCTAAGCGACCCCATGGACTGCAGCCCATCAGGCTCCTTCATCCATGGGATTTGCCAGGCAAAAGTACTGGAGTGGGTTGCCACTGCCTTCTCCTATAGCAATGGGAACTAATTCAGTATCCTGTGATAAACCATAATAGAAAAGAATATGAAAAAGAAGGTATCCTTTTGCCATACCATAGAAATTAACACAACATTAACACAACACTATACATCCACTCGGAGAAGGCAATGGCACCCCACTCCAGTACTCTTGCCTGGAAAATCCCACGGACGGAGAAGCCTGGAGGGCTGCAGTCCTTGGATCGCTGAGGGTTGGACACAACTGAATGAATTCAATTTCACTTTTCCCTTTCATGCATTGGAGAAGGAAATGACAACCCACTCCAGTGTTCTTGCCTGGAGAATCCCAGGGATGGGGAACTCTGGTGGGCTGCCATCTATGGGGTCGCACAGAGTCAGACATGACTGAAATGACTTGGCAGTTAGCATACATCAACTATATTTTGATAAAATAAATTTTTAAAATATATGTTGGCAAAATATATCTGTATATTCCCTTTATTATCTAGATCATAATTTATATAAATTATCATTTACTTATAGACATATAGATTGCCATTTTTGATATTAAGAAACAATGTTATGATGAGATGACTATTTTTATACATATGTCTTTTTAAAACAAATGGATGAACATAAATGGAATCACTTTAAAAATTTGATGTGAATATATAAATACAAAAGATAGCTAACACAAACAACCAAATATTTGCAGTATACACAGTCCATAGTTTATATATGTCACAAATATAAATTATTGAATCTTGTTATACTGTCAGGTGCATTTTTTGCAGAATACATTTCTTTCCTTTACGCTGATTCCTGAGTAAATAATTGATGTTTTCAGTGGTTACATTCTCTAAGTAACTTAAATAATGAGTTAAAACAAAGTATGCTTATGAAACTAATAATGTAGTGTTAGACTGACAGGAGAAGTATCACAAATAGAGGAAGAGATAGTTGTATGACCACTAAGAGACAGAGTACTGTCAAGTACCTGCCCAAATTAAGCAGGGGGAAATAGACAAAGATCAAATACTAAAAATTCAAGAATGTATTTGTTATTAACATGATTCAGAAAGAAGACTGCATATCTGCTTACTAGTACATTTTTTCTCTAAAAGATGTACATTTATGAGATTCAAAATAAAAATGGAATTTAAATACATATGTGAGTCTAAAAGGAAAGCCCAAACTGGACAATAATGAGTATTTTGTTGTTGTTGTTGTTGTTAGAGGAAATCTGCTTTACTGGGGTGGGGGGGGCATGTTGAAGAAAAATGGTCTAAAAATACAATATACTAGGATTATTCTTAGTAGCAAAATAAATCTAATATCAAAAGGTCAAGATTTTCCAGACATAAATCAGTATATTATCTAATGAGAAAGCAAGATGAATTTTGGCAGAAACCATGTAAGAATAGTCACTGCCTCCAATATTAGGTAATATTTTGCTGGAAATATGTGATATTGAAATTGTTAGAAACAATGCAATTGTATAAATTGCAACTGAAAAAATATAAAATTTGATTTGCGAATAGTTTGAATATCCCTCACTTTTCAAAAATTCCATTTACAGTACTTCACGCTTATGAAACACCTGCATAACTACCTGTTTTCTTTAACTGAAAGAAATCAAAAGAAGATTTTTGCTTTCAGGAAAGAGGGCTAAAAGGGAAAAGAACGTTCAAGGACTATTTCACAGAGAGCAATTACAGAGGCAGTTTGCAACCTGAGTAGCATAAGAGTGGTACCACCAAGCTCACTCCCTGGAAGTGCACTGGACATCTCATCAAGCTGCAATGGCAATGAATTTTGTCTGTGAGCATCTGTGCAGTATCTCATGGTGTTTTTTGCATCCATCAGCAAATGTGTCCTAAGGTAATTTCTTCTTTGCCTTATGTTATTTTGGATTACAAAAGTTTTCACTGGAGCACTTTTTTTTCAGGAACTCAATGGACATGAGCCTGAGCGAACCCTGGGAGACAGTGAATTACAGGGAAACCTGGCATGCTACAGTCCATTGGATCATAAGGTGTTGGACACAATTGAATGACTGAACAACAACAATTTTCAGAAAGTGGGGAAACTTGTACATCTTGAAAACTAAAAGAATCTGTGAAAAATTACTCCTTAGGCAGGAAAAAGGACAAAATGAGTCTGGAATCTTTTAAAAAATGAGAACATAAGAAAATGAAGATTTTCTACAGTCATATCAAAAGGGAAAACACTAACCTGAATGTAAAACCTCAGTGAATTTTCCAGCTGCTCATGACAGGATTATTTGAGCCTCTATTAGTACCTGTATGGCATTGGATTAAAACTCATTAACGTGAGTGAAGTTTTCTCAGTCCTGTCTGACTCTTTGCGACCCCAGGGACTGTAGCCTGACAGGCTCCTCCTTCCATGAGATTTTCCAGGCAAGAATACTGGAGTGGGTTGCCATTTCCTTCTTTAAGGGATTTTCCCAACCCAGGGATCAAACCCAGTTCTCCTGCATTGCAGGCAGATTCCTGACCATCTGAGCCACCAGGGAATTAAATATGTGTAAATATATTAGTTTCTGATGAAACTTTGAAAGCAACTTTTATTGAGCACATTTTGAGAGTACTAAAGAAACCACTGATTATTTTGAAAATTGGAAAATAAAAGGTTAAAATCAAGCTCTTCCAGTTTGAACTATACCTTATAATAACTGAAAAAGTTACTAAAGTAGTTTATCTTTAGGAACTAATCTAACTAATAAAGAAAATATATTAAAATTAAAAAAGGATAACTTGAAACTTAACAAATTAATACATTTTATGAATAATTAATAGAATAATTAATAACTGCTAATATAAAGACAAATTTACATAGGCTTAACAAGTAATGAATAAATAAATAATTTAATAATTTACTTGGCTACCTGAATTTTGGAAATCCTATAGAACAAATAATCTGGTTTCTTCAACAAAATATTATATTGGAAAAATATAAATGAGAAGAATATTAGATAGGTCTATGCGTAAATACACAAACAACACAATATTTAATGACACTAAGAAATTATTGTTAGTTGTACTTTGGTGGGACGATACTATAGCGACGCTGTTTAGAAAAAGAACCTCTAGCTATTAGAAACACATAGTTAAAATTTATAGGTGAGATGATATGATGTCTGGGATTTGCTTCATAGTAACCCTCGAGGCAGAATAAATGAGTGGTGGTAGAAATGAAATAGGATTGCCCACAAGTGAGTTGGTCTTTGTTGAAGCTGGTATGTGGAAATTTATTGAACCACTTTCTCTTCTTTGGTACATGTTTGAAAATTTCTAAACTTAAAAAAAGTTCCAGGATTTTTAATGACACTGTCTGTTTTAATAGACAGTATTTCAACAGATGTAGTGAAACATGGTTGTGCATGCCGTTTGTTAAGGTATAACAATTTCTACAATTTTGGAAACATTTTTTGTTACTATAGTTTAAAAAATATTAAAATATTTCAAAATAAGGGAGTTAGGTTGTAATAAGAAATACAAACAGTATACCTTACATTATTTACCAAATAATGTAAATGTTAAATTAGGAAGGCAAGTATGACAGCAATAATGTAACAAATAAGGAAATTTTATTCACACAACTGAATGTTTCTTAGACATGTCTGATGTTTCTCAACAGATTTAGTGACAATGGAAACTCAACCCATAATGTAATGCAAATTGAAATAAGTTGGATTCTATACATTACTGTGTGGTCATACCTCTGTAGGAAATGTATGTATTTTCAGTCACCAAGTCAATTCACATTCAGTTCAGTTCAGTCGCTCAGTCGTGTCTGACTCTTTGTGACCCCATGAACTGCAGCACGCCAGGCCTCCCTGTCCATCATCAACTCCCAGAGTTCACCTACAGTCATGTCCACTGAGTTACTGAGTCATTCAACCATTTCATCCTCTGTCATCCCCTTCTCCTCCATCAGCTCTTCACATCAGGTGACCAAAGTATTGGGGTTTCAGCTTCAACATCAGTCCTTCCAGTGAAAATCCAGGACTGATCTCCTTTAGGATGGACTGGTTGGATCCAATGAATTGAACATCATAAAGTTGCTAGAGTGTTTAAAGAAAAATATTTGGTCTATACTCTAAAAGAGTGTACAGACTTTTGTTGAGTTTTTGGCTTGTTTCTGTGATAAAATAATGGGTGCAATAAGAAGCAAAACACAGGTCTTTCTGTTGAGATATTCACCAGTATTCCCAAGAAATGGGCAGCAAATCACAAATAGCAACTGTTACAAAATGTGTTACCTTAAAACAAACATGGAACTGTTTATAATTGCTCTAGAATGGCAGTGGTGAGGTCTAATAATGGAACTTACCAGAGTTCAATGAACTAAGTGTAGAGTGAGAAAATAAAAATCCAGGGGAAAAGAATCAGAAAACGCAAGAGGAACAAAGTCATCATGAGAAAAATGCAAACAATTTAGTGTATTAGGAAGGTAGTTTTCAATCCAATATTGACAAGGAAGATAAGTCCTATCATAAACTATGGTGTTTAAGAGAAATCTGACTGTTATTCTAGGGAAATGGAAGCCCAAGGTAGTAAGGATGCCTTGGGAATTTGAGGTTATTTAAACTTTCCTCTCCATAATTTTTGACAGCTGACAAACTGAAACAAAAAATAAATGTGTTGGTAATTATAGTCTAGAGATATTGGCAGCTCTTCAGTGAAGGGAATGGAACAAATAAGAAAGATAGCATTTGAAAAAAAAAAAGGATTAAGCAAATTTCACGGATTAAGTTAGTGGAGAAAAGAAAAATAAGGATAGGTAATGTTGCTTATAGTGGGCAAGAATAGTCATTCACATCAGAGGCCTACAGGATCTGCATGAACGAGCTTGCAAAGAGACTTTAAAAAAAAAATGGTAAATTTGATAGACCTTACAAACAAAGCTAGTGAGGTGATGAAATTCCAGTGGAGCCATTTCATATCCTGAAAGATGATGCTGTGAAAGTGCTGCACTCAATATGCCAGAAAATTTGGAAAACCCAGCAGTGGCCACAGGACTGGAAAAGGTCAGTTTTCATTCAAGTTCCAAAGAAAGGCAATGCCAAAGAATGTTCAAACTACCGCACAATGCACTCATCTCACATGCTAGTAAAGTAATGCTCAAAATTCTCCAGGCCAGACTTCAGCAATACGTGAACCGTGAATTCCCTGATGTTCAAGCTGGTTTTAGAAAAGGCAGAGGAACCAGAGATCAAATTGCCAACATCCGCTGGATCATGGAAAAAGCAAGAGAGTTCCAGAAAAACATCTATTTCTGCTTTATTGACTATGCCAAAGCTTTTGACTGTGTGGATCACAATAAACTGTGGAACATTCTGAAAGAGATGGGAATACCACACCGCTTGACCTGCCTCTTGAGAAATCTGTATGCAGGTCAGGAAGCAACAGTTAGAACTGGACATGGAGCAACAGACTGGTTCCAAATAGGAAAAGGAGTACATCAAGGCTGTATATTGTCACCCTGCTTATTTAACTTATATGCAGAGTACATCATGAGGAACGCTGGACTGGAAGAAGCCCAAGCTGGAATCAAGATTGCCGGGAGAAATATCAATAACCTCAGATATGCAGATGACACCACCCTTATGGCAGAAAGTGAAGAGGAGCTAAAAAGCCTCTTGATGAAAGTGAATAGGTCAGGAAGCAACAGTTAGAACTGGACATGGAGCAACAGACTGGTTCCAAATAGGAAAAGGAGTACATCAAGGCTGTGTATTGTCACCCTGCTTATTTAACTTATCTGCAGAGTACATCATGAGGAACACTGGACTGGAAGAAACACAAGCTGGAATTAAGATTGCCGGGAGAAATATCAATAACCTCAGATTTGCAGGTGACACCACCCTTATGGCAGAAAGTGAAGAGGAACTAAAAAACCTCTTGATGAAAGTGAAAGAGGAGAGTGAAAAAGTTGGCTTAAAGCTCAACATTCAGAAAACGAAGATCATGGCATCTGGTCCCATCACTTCTTGGGAAATAGACAGGGAAACAGTGGAAACAGTGTCAGACTTTATTTTTCTGGGCTCCAAAATCACTGCAGATGGTGACTCAGCCATGAAATCAAAAGACACTTACTCCTTGGAAGGAAAGTTATGACCAACCTAGACGGCACATTCAAAAGCAGAGACATTACTTTGCCAACAAAGGTCCGTCTAGTCAAGGCTATGGTTTTTCCAGTGGTCATATATGGATGTTAGAGTTAGACTGTGAAGAAAGCTGAGCACTGAAGAATTGATGCTTTTGAACTGTGGTGTTGGAGGAGACTCTTGAGAGTCCCTTGGACTGCAAGGAGATCCAACCAGTCCATTCTAAAGGAGATCAGTCCTGGGTGTTCTTTGGAAGGACTGATGCTAAAGCTGAAACTCTAATACTTTGGCCACCTCATGCAAATAGTTGTCTTGTTAGAAAAGCTGCTAGGAGGGATTGGAGGCAGGAGGAGAAGGGGACAACAGAGGATGAGATGGTTGAATGGCATCACTGACTCGAGCGATGTGAGTTTGAGTAAACTTCGGGAGTTGATGATGGACAGGGAGGCCTGACGTGCTGCGATTCATGGGGTCACAAAGAGTCGGACACGACTGAGTGACTCAGCTGAACTGAACTGAACTGAAGCAGGGAGATTCCTTAAAAAACTGGAAATAGAACTGCCATATGACCAGCAATCCCACTGCTGGGCATACACACTGAGGACACCAGAATTGAAAGAGACATGTTTACCCCAATGTTCATCGCGGCACTGTTTTCAATAGCCAGGAAGCAACCTAGATATCCATCGGCAGACAAGTGGATAAGAAAGCTGTGGTACATATACACCATGGAGTATTACTCAGCTATAAAAAGGAACACATGTTAAGTCAGTTCTAATGAGGTGGATGAAACTGGAGCCTATTATACAGATTGAAGTAAGTCAGAGAGAGAAACACCAATACCACATATTAACACATATATATTGGAATTTGGAAAGACGGTAATGATGATCCTATATGCAAGGCAGCAAAAGAGACACCGATGTAAAGAACAGACTTTTGGACTCTGTGGGAGAAGGCGAGGGGGGGACAGCATGAGAGAACAGCATTGAAACATGCATATTACTGTTTGTAAAATAGATGACCAATGCAAGCTTGATGCGTGAAGCAGGGCACTCAAAGCCGGTGCTCTGGAACAACTCAGAGGGATGGGGAAGGAGATGGGAGGGGGTTCAGGATGGGGGGCACATGTGCACCCAGGGCTGATTCATGTCAGCGTATGGCAAGAACCACCACAGTATTGTAAAGTAATTATCCTCCAATTAGAAGTAATTAATAAAAAAAAAAAAGAAAGAATCTCAGGCAGCTGTGGGACAGGTTAAAGGAAAAGAGAGAGTAGGTGAGACATCCTGTTGGTCAAGGAGACTCAGAGAGGCCAGGGGGTCATGAGGTGGTGTTGCACCCTGTGTGGCTGAACACTGCGGTCAAGGGTCTGAGAGACGCCTTGCAGAGGTGAGATGGGGAGACCCAAGGCTGGGGGGGCAGTGATGACCCAGGGGCTCCAGGTCAGTCTGTCACAGGGTGAGAGGGGAGCCAGCCAAGAGGGGAGGGGTTAGTGGGCCCTGCATGGGGAGCCTGGCGCTGGAGCAAGTGCCCTGGGGCATCTAAGCTAGGCCCAGGGAGCTTGGAATTCAAGACCTCTGCTTCAAACATCATGTGCAAAATCCAAAGGAATGGAAAAGTAGTTCCCAAGTTGTATCACTTACGCACCGTTGTAATGTATGTGAAGCCTTCAAGTTAAAAGTGTTAAAGTGAATTTCTTTGCAGAGGGAAAAAAAAGACCTCTGCTTCACCACCCAGAATGAGCTCCGGTTCGTGTCCCCTTTCAGGAGTCTTGATCGCTTGGGGGGGCTTGGGGGGGACTTGGAGTCAGCCCCGTGTCCGCCCTGTTCCTATCTGCACTTGCGCTTCTCACAAACAGGCCGCTGCTGGTCCTTGGACACTGGCACCTCTGGTTTACAGCTGCTTGAGGACTGCAGCTCTGAACGGGCCTTGTAAACAGCAGAGCGCCGGGTTCCTCAGTGCCTCAGACCCACCACAGTCATTGCATCTTAGAGAGACAAGCATGACTTTCTTTGGTGGTGGTTTAGTTGCTCAGTCATGTCTGATTCCTTGCGACTCCATGGACAGTAGCCCGCCAGGCTCCTCTGTCCTTGGGATTCTAGGCAAGAACAGTGGAGTGGGTTGCCATTCCCTTCTCCAGGGGATCTTCCCAACCCAGGATGGAACCCGGGTGTCCTGCAGTGCAGGTGGATTCTTTACTGCCTGAGCCACCAGGGAAGCCCCGTTCCGCTCCTTGCGGCCTTGTGAAAAATGCAGATGACCCAGCCCTCATAGACAGCACGCTTCCTCCACACTCTTGTGGGATTGCCATCTTAGATGTTTTCCTTTGGGACAGGAGTATAGGATATAGAAAAGCCCTGGGCATCTGGGCAGTCAGGCGAGAGGGCTATGAGCCTTTTCTTTCACCCATAAATTGTGTTCCAGAAGAGAAGACGATGTCTGAGCAGAGACGGTAAGTTTCATGCACTTTCATGAATGTTTTCCTCATTCAGCATGCACTTTCCACCGCTGCTCACATACTCACCTGACTGGAAAAGGCCTTATGTGCCAAGTGTGATGAGGCTCATTGTCGTTGTTTAGTCGCTAAGTCTTGTCCGACTCTTGTGACCCATGGACTGTAGCCTGCCAGGCTCCTCTGTCCATGGGATTTTCTCAGGCAAGAATACCGGAGAGGGCAGCCATTTCCTTCTCCAGGGGATCTTCCCGATCCAAGGATCGAACCCAAATCTCCTGCATTGCCAGCAGATTCTTTACCTCTGAGCCACCAGGGAAGCCCGAGTCTCTTTACAGACATGAACTCATGCAAACATCAGAAAAACCCATTTTGCAGACAAGAAAACTGCAGCTCACAAGGGCCGTTGGCTGATCCAAGCAGTGGGAGGCAGCCCAGCGTGGTGGAGGGCGCCCTGCTGTGGGGCATTCCAACCCCTGCTCCCTGATTCTCAGCGGGTGACTCAAGAGAGCTGCTCAGCCCTCTTCTGCTGCTGTGTCCTCCTCCTCCTCTTAGGGTTGGAATGAGCATTAAATGGGGCGATGCGCGTGAAGGGATCAGTGTAGATGCTGGCTGGGCTCTGACCATGCTGGGCAGTGGGTTGGCCCTGGGGATTCAGACAGCAGGTTCCCAAAGGAGCCCAATGAGGATTCGGGGAAATGGGTGCTTACGACTTCTTGGAAGGGCCTACCCGAATCTTCATGGGCAAAGACTTTTGTTCCTCAGTTAAAGGGGGAAGAGGGGTGAGTTTCTTTGGAAGAGGTTCAGAAAGAGGCTTAGAGATGGATGAGAGACTCTATAAAAAAAGCTGGGCGCTGAAGAATTGATGCTTTTGAGCTGTGGTGTTGGAGAAGAGTCTTGAGAGTCCCTTGGTCTGCAAGGAGAACCAGCCAGTCCATTCTGAGGGAGATCAACCCTGGGATTTCTTTGGAAGGAATGATGCTAAAACTGAAGCTCCAGTACTTTGGCCACATGATGGGAAAAACTGACTCACTGGAAAAGACCCTGATGCTGGGAGAGATTGAAGGCAGGAGAAGAGGAGGACAGAGATGAGATGGTTGGATGGCATCACAGACTTGATGGACATGGGTTTGAGTAAGCTCCAGGAGTTGGTGATGGACAGGGAGGCCTGGTGTGCTGCGTCCATGGGGTCTCAAAGAGCTCGGCGTGACTGAGACTGAACTGAGAGGCTCTGGGGTGCTGCCTGCCTCACCTCCACCCCACATCCATGCTCTGTAGAGGCTCAGCAGGAACCCATCCCCAAGGCTCCATCTCCAGGAGCATCTTCCTCCCTCCCCACCCTCCCCTGCTGGCCCAGCAGCCTCAAAGCAGCAGGAACGTGTCCAGAGCCAAAAGGCTCACATGCAGATGACAGGCTGACCTTCCCAACCCCAGCCCCACCCTGGTGTGAAAGAAAGGGCAGTTGCACAATCAATAGCTAGCTCTTCGGTGGTGAAACAAGCACCCCATTGATGGAGGAGGCAGGGGCTGCTTCTCTGAAGCCTGGCTGGTTTCTGGGCTGGCAGAGCTGGCTTGATTCTCTGGCCTTGTTTATTGTTCTGTAAGTGTGGAGGGAGGCTTTTCACATCTGAGTGCCCATATCTGGACAGGATATCAGGCTGGACTGGCTGATGAAATCCATGTTAAAGACCATCCCTCGTGGCTGAAAGGCAACTGACAAGCCCCTGAACTGAAAAGCTGAGGTTTAGTCCTTGCTGGAGGCTTTGGGGCAGGAGACAGGGGGTTGGCTGGCCCCCCAGTGGTGGTTTTCATACTTTCTAGGCAAGTCATTTCTATTTGGAGGTCCAGAAATGTTTTAAAATACGCTTTCAGGGCTGCGTTCAAATATCTGGGGAGATGCGTGGGAAGCTGCTCTTGTGTGTGACCTGGGGGTACAGCTGGGGGTGACCAGCACACCCCCTGATGAGAGTCCCCTTGCTTTGGTGCCTGGGCTCAACCGTGTCCAGCCTGAAGGGCCTGCATTTTCCCTTCCTCCTTGGTGTGACATTCTGGGGTTTGTTTTTTATCCCTTTCGATCTTGGTGAAACAACACGCGGAGGGAAGATTAATGGAAAAACTCTACTTCCAACTGCCAGGAAAATATTTTTCTCTTTTCAGCATGAAAACAAAGAGGCGTGTCAGCCGAGTGGTCTGGACAGAAGAGAAGTCAGTGTTCCTGCAGGGGCCCTGCTCCGCCCTCCTCACGGGGCTCCTCTCCTGGGCAGGACTTTCTGTTTTTCTCTAAGGATCTCTTGTCTGACTACCGAAAACAGGTCCAATTCATCTGCAAATGACCTCGAACAGTACCCACTCTGTGCAGGCCCCGGTAGGCTGCTCTCCTAACGTCGGCCCCCCTGACCTGTAAGGTAACTTCCCAGTGAAGAGTGGACTAACCTAACATTACAGATAAGGAAACTGAGGCTCAAGGCATGAATTAGCTTCCTCAGGGTCCCACAGCAAATGACGGCTAGAGTGAGAATCCCAATCTAGGCCTATTTGTCTCTAGGCCCTTTTCTTTCTTTATTTATTTTTAAGATATTTTTAAGTGGACCATTTTAAAGTTTATCTTAAAATAAATTTGTTATAGTATTGCTTCTGTTTTATGTTTTAGTTTTTTTTGGCCACAGGCTAGGGGGGATCTTAGCTTTCTGACCAGGGATGGAATCTGTGCCCCCGGCACTGAAAGCTCGAAGTCTTAACCGCCGGACTGTCAGGGAAGTCCCAGGCCATGGGACTTTATAACCTGGAATGTATCAGACCCTGGGCCCAGGGCCTGGCGCGTACCATGCTCAGACATTTTCCAGAATGGAGGAAAGCCTCCTGAAGCTCAGATGATCTGGAGTGTCTTGATTTTACCACCTTCACTTCCTACGAGGTCTTCTCGAGATACCCTAGGCCCCTCACCGGCAGAACGGGCATGAAAGTGCTGACTCCTGCCTGTGGGTCGATGGGTGATCTCTGGTGGGCCCGTGAGGAAACAGGAGGGCTGCTGAGCATGAAACCGCTGGGGGAGAAGCCGCTCAGCTGTCTGCCCTCACACGTGCTGGACACCCAGCCTCTCTGAACCCTCACAGAAGGCGTGAGTGGGCCCTCCACCCAGGCCTTTTCCTAAAGATGAGATGAGGTGTAGTTCACGAAGCCTCTGGCATATATATGGTAGTTTTTGTGAGCTGTTTTCGCTTGGTTACTTTAAAGGCTTGAATCTGGGCGCCTCACGCTTGGGAAGGGGAGGGAGGCAGTGAGGGATACTTTGCTTGACTGTGCATTTTCCTGGGAGTCGGTCCACAGCACTCATTTCACTCTCAACAACCTTTCATGACCCCAAAAGCATTTAAAAACCGCTGTAGTCCAATCTGATTTTTGACGCACAGTTAGAAAGCACTGAGCTAAGAATTTATTGTATCTGTGTGTTCCTAGAATCATGCTACTCAAATAGCACATGAGGCATCTTTGCCTTTTAGAAGTTTATCATTTAAATATAGACAGTAGTTGGTGATGCAACTGAGTTAGGTACATACGTGGATAAATATCAGAAATGTTGTGGGAAGCATAGAAGAAAAGATTAAATATTCACCAGCTGCACAAAAGCAATAATCACTTCTTGGTTCTATTTCAACTTTTCTTTCAAGCGTGTATCTAAGCACCAGTTATTAGTGGGTAGTCACTCTGCACCAGGTGGTGAGCTGTTTGTTCAAAATGCTCAGTCCTGTTTAATCCTTACCACCACACTGTGGAGTGGATACGAATATAAGCTCCATTTTACATATGAGGAAACTGTGATTCAGAGTTGGGATAACTTGTCCCAGCTTACACAGCTCGTCAATGGTGATACTCAAAATCATGAGCTGTGTGGGACTTAACTTTGAAGATGTTTTCATTTCTTTGGCATCTTTTTTGGGCCCAGACTAGTGAGTACTCCAGTACTTTGGCCATCTCATGCAAAGAGTTGACAAACTGGAAAAGACTCTGATGCTGGGAGGGATTGGGAGCAGGAGGAGAAGGGGACAACAGAGGATGAGATGGCTGGATGGCATCACGGACTCGATGGACGTGAGTCTGAGTGGACTCCGGGAGTTAGTGACGGACAGGGAGGCCTGGCGTGCTGGGATTCATGGGGTCGCCAAGAGTCGGACACGACTGCGCAACTGACCTGAGTGAGGACTAGTGAGTATTACTGGTACTATTGCTGCTATGACGACTGCTGCTGTACTGCTACTACAGCTACCCTCAAGTCTGCTCAGAAGGTACATGGCTTCTAAAGAGTAAGGAGTGAAGAGCCTGCTGTAACTCTTGTGTAATAAATTCAGTATCAGACTTTTAAAAGAGGAAAATCGCACAGCCTTAGAACTGGCTTCTCAAAATTTCAATGATTTTTAATCAGAAAGAAAAATGAAGGGGAAAAGAGAAACCAAGGGAGCTTTGGATCTGGAACTTTCTCAAGTCCCCTCTCACGACTAATATAACTTAAATTGACTATAGAATTGACTGTCTATCTAGCCAATGGGAACTTGCTGTATGTCTCAGGAAGCTCAAACAGGGGTTCTGAATCTTTCTCTGTATAGACAGTGGATCTATTCGAATTCTCAGAGCTACCCTGGGCCCAGTGTCCACAGAAGGACAAGAATTGCAATATAAATATTATTTGATTTGCTGCATCAAGGTCAATATCTATTTGGCAAATATATTATTTGTAATTCCCAAAGGTTTCCCTACCAGACATTGCTTTTCCTCGCTCTATGTAAGTAGACCCTTCTCTTTCTTCCAAAAACATCTGACATGCCAAGTCCTCTGCTAAGCACATTTGAAGACACACAGTTGAATTCAGCCTTCGATGGACTTACAGACTAGAAAAGGAAATGTGACTGTAAATATACATATCTTCCATTTCCCCAAGAAGAACGCACGCAAGCATAACCTTAGAGGGGCACAGACAGCTTCAGACGGGTGCAGA
Source organism: Aepyceros melampus (assembly GCA_006408695.1). Classification (NCBI taxonomy): domain Eukaryota; kingdom Metazoa; phylum Chordata; class Mammalia; order Artiodactyla; family Bovidae; genus Aepyceros; species Aepyceros melampus. The sequence goes on along the minus strand of SJXQ01003124.1, from coordinate 16,260 downwards.
GGCCTTCCTCTGAGGGCTCAGGGCTGGCGTCGGGCACTGTGGCGACTGTGGCCTAACGAAGGGAGGGAGCTTGGACTTGCAGAGATGGGTCCTTCCGGGTGGGAGGAAGAGTCTGAGCCAAGACATTGAGGCAGGAAGTCACGCGTATATTTGGGGAGCATCAGGGAGCTTGACTCAGCAAGTGGTCCTCGGAATAAAGGTGTGACTCTCCTGAAACACCTGTGGTAGCAGGGTTGGGGGCACATTCATCCACTCTTGGTCTGACTGGAAGAAACCCCTCACCTGCTGTCTGTCCGCCGTGATGGAGAACAAGCCAGGTTCAGTGCAGAGGCCAGAGAGAGAAGGAAGCAGGAGAGTCGGCTCCGGGGGTGTGTGGAGGGTGGGAGGCTCTTAAGGGCCTTTCCTAAGGAGGTAACGCATCCGCCCTGTGACAATGGGGCAAAGTCTGGGTGGCTTTTCTTTTTTAAATTAACTTGTTTTTAAATTGAAGGATAACTGCTTTACAGAATTTTGCTGTTTGCTGTCAAACCTCAACATGAACCAGCCACAGGTATACATATATTCCCTCCCCTTTGAACCTCTGCCCATCTCCCTGCCCACCCCATCCCCCCAGGTTGATACAGAGCCCCTGTTTGAGTTTCCTGAGCCATACAGCAAATTCCCATTGGCCATCTATTTACATATGGTAATGTAAGTTTCCATGTTACTCTTTCTGTACATCTCACCCTCTCCTCCCCTCGCCCCATGTCCATAAGTCTACTCTCTATGTCTGCATCTCCACTGCTGCCCTGCAAATAAATTCTTCAGTACCATTTTTCTAGCCCCCGTATATATGCATTAGAATATGATATTTATCTTCCTCTTTCTGAGTTACTTCACTCTGTATAACAGGTTCTAGGTTCATCCACTTCATTAGGACTGACTCAAATGCATTCCTTTTTATGGCTGAGTAATATTCCATTGTGTATATATGGACAACAACTATCCATTCATCTGTTGATGGACATCTAGGTTGCTTCCGTGTTCTAGCTATTGTAAATAGTGCTACAGTGAAAATGGGATACATATGTCTCTTTCCATTTTGATTTCCTCAGGGTATCTGGGTGGCTTTTAACAGGAGAGAAACCCTTCTAAGCTGAGGGCTGGGGAGGGAGCTGGGTTTTGGAGGCCAAAGAGCACCAGCTGGTGTCTCCCCTGGGCTGCTCATGGGAGCTTGTGCTCCCGACCTTGAGGTCTAGGACAGGCCGTAGCTACAGAACAAATCCTAATCCATTCAGCAAATGAGAACTCTGAGGAGCAGCCCACAGAGCACTTCCTTCCTAACCAGCCCAGTCGACCACCCAGTCTTACCTCTGTGTCTAACACAGTATCCCATAGGCCTTTTGCTTTCTTCTGCTCAAAATGCAAACTTTATTCTCAGAGAGAACTCCAGCAAGCTACTTGGCCTCTGTGCATCTCAGTTCTCACTTGTGACACAGGGTTAATAACAGGATTCACTCCACAGAGTTGTGAAGATGAAATGAGTTAATTCATGGAGGTGTTTGGCACAACCCAGTCTATTTATCTATCAGCTTCACACTCGAGGGGGGATGGCTGAAGCCAGATTGTCAAGAGCAGGCTGTCAGAAGGATGAGACCATCCCAGGAACGGGGGTCCTGAGAGCCACGGGACCTGGCCGGCATCACAGCCCGACACCAGGCCTTGGGGGAGAGAGGTCCCCCTGCGTCAGAGGCCCTTCATCCACACCACCCATGCAACATGGAAGCTGGGTCTTAAAGCAGGGTGGAGATTAACATGGGCACAGGGAGGGGGCAATGTGAGCATCTTGTCTTTCCTTGGCACTGTGACCTCCAGAACACGCTTCCCCGCGGCAACCATGTGGTGAAATGGAGTGGCTTTCTTAAAACAATTTCTTGCAGAGAGAAAAAAAAAAAAAATCTCTTTTTAGAGGAGAGATGCTAAAATGGTAGACGCGGAAGCATCTGAAGTGGAAAGGCCTTGGGTATTGAAGGATCTGGGCTTCCAGACGATATCCTTAGGGCTGGGGGCCCACAAAGAGGGTAGGGATGTGCTGTCAGAGGAGGTTTGTCTGATTGTGCAGTTACAGAGAGGAACGCACTGACCTTACTAATGGAAGGAAAGAGGAAGCAAGAGGAGGCGCCCAGAGAGGCTGTTAAGATGAGTGTCTTACTGACTACACGGTTGACGGCCTTGCTCACTATCTGAGGGTAAAATCATGAAATGCGTGAGCCTCGTTTTCCTGAGAACCAGACACTGACCTACTTCTGCGGTCCATTCTCCTCCTGAGAGGTTTTCCCACTCTGAATGGACGTATTCCTTTCCAGAAAGGGCAGTGGGGCAGAGGGTACAAATGCTCACTCAGTAAAAGGCTTTTTACCCTCCCGACAACTTCACTCTCAGTTAGTATGGAAGAAAAGTGAAAGTTGCTCAGTTGTGTCCGACTCTTTGCGACCCCACAGACCATACAGTCCATGAGATGCTCCAGGCCAGATTACCGGAGTGGGCAGCCTTTCCCTTCTCCAGGGGATCTTCCCAACCCAGGGATCGAATCCAGGTCTCCCAAATTGCAGACGGATTCTTTACCACCTGAATCACCAGGGAAGCCCAGGAATATTGGAGTGGGTAGCCTATCCTTTCTCCAGCGGATCTTCCCAACCCAGGGATCAAACTGGGGTCTCCTGCATTGCAGGCAGATTCTTTACCAACTTCAGTCTCGGTTAGTATATGGAACCGGTATTTGAAATTTGCATACCCTCACTGGCCCCAGTCCAGCTTCTTAAAGGAGAGGCATATAACTCGGGCGGGGGTGGGGGGGTGCATACCTCTAGGCATTTGTCCGAGCATAACTGTTAACAACTTCCCCCCCTTTTTTCACACTTGCACGTGTCCTAGTTTGGGCTGTAAATTGCATAATCACTTGTCTCATCCTGGTTGCCCTCAGAGGCAGACATTGAGACAGGGATTCAAGTACAAGGGTTAGACTTAGGAAGGGCAGGGAATGCATTGATAGGAAGCCAGGAAAGTAGATAAGGAAAGGGATGCAGCTGATAAAAGAGTCTCCTGTTAGCAGTGGCTATGGTGGGCACCTGGAGTGTAGTCTTGGGGGGAATCTGTGAGAAATGGTGCGGGATCTATTCGGAACTGCCCCACCCCGAGATGGGGTGTTTATACACCAGCCAGGTGGCTCAGACGGTGAAGAACCCACCTGCAATGAAGGACACCCGGGTTTGATCCTTGGGTCAGGAAGATCCCGGAGGAGGAAATGGCCACCCACTTCTCGCCTGCAGAATCCGATGGACAGAGGGGCCTGGCAGGCTAGGGCCACGGCTCACACAGAGTCGGACATGGCTGCTCCTGGCAGGTATCAGTTCTGTGCTATTTCTGGCTCAGCTCTGGGGCAGAGCGGCCTTCTGTGGTCCTGGGAAAGCAGTCCCTCAGGCCCAGGATGTGGATTCCCTCCTGAAAAGTCACAGGAGCCCCCTGGAAAGCTCAGGGAATATGGGGGCTGCCAACAGGACACATCACGTTACCTGGAACTTCTCTGCATCCTTCCGCTGGCATCTTGCCATGTCCAGGTTCATTCACCACCTCTTGCTCCTCAAATCCAAACCTCACAGGCTTCCTCATTCTTTTTACCACTGCTCAATCGTGCCCTCTTCAGGCTCTGTACTGACCCCCTTTTTGTGATCTGTTTCCTCTTAATTCCTTGAGGCTCTTATTGTTTTTGACTAACAAGGAGTATTCTCCAAGATTCTCTTCTTTCCCTGGAGAACTTTCTACATCCACGACTTCAACTGTTACTCCATGCAGATGGTGCCACCAAATTAATAATATTCTCTTAAATTCATGAACTGCTTTAAACCATACAAAAACCCTCTCACTGAAGTCTTTTTGACTGAGTGTATATAAGACTGACATACATAGTTGCATCGGGCATTTCTCTCTGGAGACCCACCTCCACATCCCGGCTGCCAGCTCAGGGTCTCCATGGATACATACGTCCTATCATCATCTCAAATTCAAGCTGCTCAGAGCTTGGTGTCCTCCTCGTCTTTTATCAGATGCCCAACTCGAGAAACACAGCTTCCTTCACTGTCTCCAGAGAGGTCTTGTGCCTCCCACTTCCTGAACATCTTGTTTGTAGCTTCTGAGAGCGGGCAGCTCTCTCTTTCCTACCACCAGTTCCTATAGTCAAGACCATGCTTGCAAAGGATATGAGCTCTATGTGACCATCGCTGGGTCAAGGAAGAAATGACTGACTCTGTATTATAAACTACAGGGAAGAAAGGGGTCTGCTGAGCTTCGCGGAGACAGTTGGAACCATATTCTGAAGGACCCACACCCTCTGCCCCATCTCTGTTCCCAGCTGCCTTTCCTCATCCTGGTCTCCTCCACAGAGCAGGATCCATGGGTACAGCATCTCCTTCTCACATTTCATGCAAGCATGGCTGGTTCCTTCCTTTCAGTCAGTTCAGTTCAGTTGCTCAGTCGTGTCCAACTCTTTGCAACCCCATGAACTGCATGCAGCACGCCAGTCCTCCCTGTCCATCACCAACTCCCAGAGTTTACCCAAACTCATGTCCATTGAGTCGGTGACGCCATCCAACCATCTCATCCTCTGTCGTCCCCTTCTGCCTTCAATCTTTCCCAGCATCAGGGTCTTTTCCAATGAGTCAGCTCTTCTTCAATGAGTCAGCTCTTCACATCAGGTGGCAAAAGTATTGGAGTTTCAGCTTCAGCCTCAGTCCTTCCAATGAATATCCAGGACTGATCTCCTTTAGGATGGACTGGTTGGACCTCTTTGCAGTCCAAGGGACTCTCAAGAGTCTTCTACACCACCACAGTTCAAAAGCATCCATTCTTCGGTGCTCAGCTTTCTTTATAGTCCAACTTTAACATCCAAACATGACTACTGGAAAAACCATAGCCTTGACTAGATGGATGTTTGTTGACAAAGTAATGTCTCTGCTTTTTAATATGCTGTCTAGGTTGGTCATAACTTTCCTTCCAAGGAGTAAGCATCTTAGGAAGCATTACTACTAACAAAGCTAGTGGAGGTGATGGAATTCCAGTTGAGCTATTTCAAATCTTAAAGATGATGCTGTAAAAGTGCNGTTTGTTGACAAAGTAATGTCTCTGCTTTTTAATATGCTGTCTAGGTTGGTCATAACTTTCCTTCCAAGGAGTAAGCATCTTAGGAAGCATTACTACTAACAGAGCTAGTGGAGGTGATGGAATTCCAGTTGAGCTATTTCAAATCTTAAAGATGATGCTGTAAAAGTGCCACACTCAATATGTCAGCAAATTTGAAAAACTCAGCTGTGGCCACAAGACTGGAAAAAGTCAGTTTTCATTCCAATCCCAAAGAAAGGCAGTGCCAAAGAATGCTCAAACTACCACACAATTGCACTCATCTCACACGCTAGTAAAGTAATGCTCAAAATATCCCAAGCCAGGCTTCAGCAATATGTGAACCGTGAACTTCCAGATGTTCAAGCTGGTTTTAGAAAAGGCAGGAGAACCAGAGATCAAATTGCCAACATCTGCTGGATCATCTGATTCCTTCCCTCAGTTTCATTTTTTTTTTTTTTAAGAATTCTAATCAGCTAAGACTAGGTCCCACACCCACACCAGTGACCACGGTGCGGGATGCTATCACTGGCAGCCTCATCTCGAGTCCATCTCAGATGACTGCAGTGAAGGGGGAGGCAATCCCCTAGAGAAAGGGAGAAATACCTTCTGGAGAACAAGGGAGGGTTGCTGAGCAGATCAGACACTTGGTTCCATAATCGTGCCCCTTTCTGAAATGATAGCCCCTGAACCCCATCTTTCTGGTGTTCTAGGCTCTGAACCCTTTCCCTCCTCTGAGTGGCCACCACACTTCTTGAATTTCCTGCTTATCTGCCCCTCAGTCCCATGTTGTTTTACCTTGTCTCTTCTGTTATTAAGAGGAATTGTCATGCCAAAGCTTTCTTTATTTTTTAACTGTTCATCTACTTATATTATTTTATCAATAGCGGCAACTAGGCAATTCAGGTAAGACCTAAATCAAATCCCTTAAATTATACAGTGGAAGTGATAAATAGGTTCAAGGGATTAGATCTGATAAAGTCCCTGAAAACTATATGCAGAGGTTCATGACATTGTACAGGAGGAAGTGGTCAAAACCATCCCCAAGAAAAAGAAATGCAAAAAGGCAAAATGGTTGTCTGAAGAATTTTACAAATAGCTGAGTAAAGAAGAGAAGTGAAAGGCAAAGGAGAAAAGGAAAGATAGACACATCTGAATGCAGAATTCCAAAGAATAGAAAGGAGAGATAAGAAAGTCTTCCTAAGTGATCAATGTAAAGAAATAGAGGAAAACAATAGAATGGGAAAGACTAGAGATCTCTTCAAGAAAATTAGAGATACCAAGGGAACATGTAAAGATGGGCACAACTAAGGACAGAAATGGCATAGACCTAACAGAAGCCAAAGATATTAAGAAGAGGTGGCAAGAATACACAGAGGAACCATACAAAAATGATCTTAATGACTCAGATAACCACCATGGTGTGATCACTCACCTAGAGCCAGGTATCCTGGAGTGTGAAGTCAAGTGGCCCTAGGAAGCATCCTATGAACAGAGGTAGTGGAGGTGATGGAATTCCAACTGAGCTGTTTCAAATCCTGAGAGATGATGCTGTGAAAGTGCTGCACTCAATATGCCAGCAAATTTAAAAAACTCAGCAGTGGCCACAGGACTGGAAGAGGTCAGTTTTTGTTCCAATCCCAAAGAAAGGCAATGCCAAAGAATGCTCAAACTACTGCACAATTGCACTCATTTCATATGCTAGCAAAGTAATCCTCAAAATTCTTTGTGCTACATTTCAACAGTACATGAACCAAGAACTTCCAGATGTTCCAGCTGGATTTAGAAAAGGCAGAAGAACCAGAGATCAAATTTCCAATATCTATTGGATCATAGAAAAAGCAAAAGTATTCCAGAAAAACATCTACTTTTCCTTCACTGACTATGCCAAAGCCTTTGACTGTGTGGTTCACAACAAACTGTGGAATTCTTCAAGAGATGGGAATACCAGACCACCTGACCTGCCTCTTGAGAAATCTGTATGCAGGTCAGAAACAACAGTTAGAACTGGACATGGAACAACAGACTGGTTCCAAATAGGAAAAGGAGTACGTCAAGGCTGTATATTGTCACCCTGCTTATTTAACTTCTCTGCAGAGTACATCATGAGAACGCTGGGCTGGATGAAGCACAAGCTGGAATCAAGACTGCCAGGAGAAATATCAATAACCTCAGATAGGCAGATGACACCACCCTTATGGCTGAAACCAAAGAGGAACTAAAGAGCCTCTTGATGAAGGTGAAAGAGGGGAGTGGAAAAGCTGGCTTAAAACTCAACATTCAGAAAACTAAGATCATGGCATCTGGTCCCATCACTTCATGCCCCAAAGATGGGGAAACAAGGGAAACAATGACAGACTTTATTTTCTTGGGCTCCAAAATCACTGCAGATGGTGACTGCAGCCATGAAATTAATAGATGCTTGTTCTTTGGAAGAAAAGCTGTGACAAACCTAGACAGCATATTACAAAGCAGAGACATTACTTTGCCAACAAAGGTCCATCTAGTCAAAGCTGTGGTTTCTCCAGTGGTCATGTATGGATGTGAGAGTTGGAGTATAAAGAAAGCTGAGCACTGAAGAATTGATGCTTTTGAAGTGTGGTGTTGGAGAAGACTCTGGAGAGTCTCTTGGACTGCAAGGAGATCCAACCAGTCCTTTCTAAAGGAGATCAGTCCTGAATATTCATTGGAAGAACTGATGCTGAAGCTGAAACTCCAATCCTTTGGCCACCTGAGGTGAAGAGCCAACTCACTGGAAAAGACCTTGATGCTGGGAAAGACTGAGGGCAGGAAGAGAAGGGGACAACACAGGATAAGATGGTTCGTGGGCATCTCTGACTCAGTGGACATGAGTTTGAGTAAGCTCTGGGAGATGGTGAAAGTCAGGGAGGCCTGGCGTGCTGCAGTCCATGGGGTTACAAAGAGTTGGACACGACTGAGCTACTGAACAACAACAACGGCTCTATTGTTGGGACTCAAGAGGATTGTGTCTTAGTTTATTCTTTATCCCACAAGACTGAGACTTTTTGTCCCATGCCCGAGACCTTACCCAGACTGGGCTCAAAAACAGTTTATTTGATTTAATATCTGCCGGGTTGTCATCCACATTGAACATTTATCAACCGGGGAGGTCAGTGAAGAAAAAGTCCTGTGCCAAGAGGCAGGCAACATGACTTCTGAATCTCCCATGAGCTTTGAGATGCTGGCCAGATTACAACTCTCTTTATTTCATGACCTTTCCATCTGTGATATGATGACAATAAAATGTGCCTTAACTCTTACAGTTGGTGAGAGAACACAGTAGAAGCTATAGAAATGTGCTGTATAAAAACAACTCATGTTTGTTCACGTGGATAATTCAAAGAGAAAGCTCAGATGTTACTGATAAGGTATTATTTCCAGGTACAAATCTTGCTACTGAGTTTGCATGTACACAACTATTTCCTCACTTAGATTCCTCAGCTTCTGTTAGAAACATGAACTAGTGTTTAAGTTAACCATTTAATTCAGTTGTAAAAGCTTTGTGGAACTTTGAAAAATATCTGACAGTACACTTTAGTTTCAAAAATTTATGAGTGAGAAAATGCATTTCTTTGATCCCTTTTGGCACAAAGTTACAAATTGGCAAATTATGACTTTATTGCTTGGTGGGATTTTTGTTTGTTTATTTTTGGTACTTTTGACAAGTGTTAAAATGTTTGGTAATGAAATACTGATATAACATTCTCAATTTTTTTGTTTTTGTTTTTGTTTTTGCTGGGTCCTCTTTCTCTAGGTGCAGCACACAGGCTTCTCACTGTGGTGCTCGGGCTCCGGAGTGTGCAGGCTCAGTAGCTGTGGCACCGGGCTTAGTTGCTTGGCAGCCGGTGGGAACTTCTTGGACCTGGGGTGAGTCCGTGTCCCACGCATCAGCACGTGAATTCTTAGCCACTGGGCCACCAGTGTTTATGTACTTGGTCGCTCAGTCATGTCTGACTCTTTGAGACCCCAGGGACTGTAGCCCGCCAGGCTCCTCTGTCCTTGGGGATTCTCCAGGCAGGAATACTAGAGTGGGTGGCCATGCCCTCCTCCAGGGGATCTTCCCAACCCAGTGATAGAAACCAGGCAGATTCTTTACCATCTGAGCCACTATGGAAGCCCAAGAATACTGGAGTGGTAGCCTTTCCCTTCTCCAGGGGATCTTCCCAACCTTGGAATAGAACTAGGGTCTCCCACATTGCAGGTGAATTCTTTACCAGCTGAGCTACCAGAGAAGCCCAGGGAAGTCCCTAATATTCTCTTTAACATCAATGTTTTGCTTCTTCTATTGCTAAAGGGTCTGTAATCTAACTCTCCTCTCTTAATCAAGCTGCAGATAACCAGTTCAGATTTACTCAATGCTTGTGGAAAATTTGGAAAGAGACGGGCATATCAGACTACCTGACCCGCCTCTTGAGAAACCTGTATGCCGATCAGGAGGCAACAGACTGGTTCCAAATAGGAAAAGGAGTACATTAAGGCTGTATATTGTCACTGTGCTTATTTAACTTATATGCAGAGTACATCATGAGAAACGCTGGGTTGGAGGAAGCACAAGCTGGAATCAAGATTGCCAGGAAAAATATCAATAACCTCAGATGTGCAGATGACACCACCCTTATGGCAGAAAGTAAATAAGAACTAAAGAGCCTCTTGATGAAAGTGAAAGAGGAGAGTGAAAAAGTTGGCTTAAAGCTCAACATTCAGAAAACCAAGATCATGGCATCCAGTTTCATCACTTCATGGCAAATAGATGGGGAAACAGTCGAAACAGTGGCTGACTTTATTTTTCTGGGCTCCAAAATCACTGCAGATGGTGATTAATTACAGCAATTAAATTAAAAGTCGCTTGCTCCTTGGAAGGAAAGTTATGACCAACATAGATAGCATATTCAAAAGCAGAAACATTACTTTGCCAACAAAGGTCCATCTAGTCAAGGCTATGGTTTTTCCAGTGGTCACATATGGATGTGAGAGTTGGACTGTGAAGAAGGCTGAGCGCCGAAGAATTGATGCTTTTGAACTGTGGTGTTGGAGGAGACTCTTGAGAGTCCCTTGGACTGCAAGGAGATCCAACCAGTCCATCCTAAAGGAGATCAGTCCTGGGTGTTCAATGGAAGGACTGATGTTGAAGCTGAAACTCCAGTACTTTGGCCACCGATGCAAAGAGCTGACTCATTGGAAAAGACCCTGATGCTGGGAGGGATTGAGGGCAGGAGGAGAAAGGGATGACAGAGAACGAGATGATTGGATGGCATCATCCATCAACTCGATGGACTTGGGTTTGGGTGGGCTCCGGGAGTTGGTGATGGACAAGGAGGCCTGGTGTGCTGCAGTTCATGGGGTCACAGAGTCAGACATGACTGAGCGACTGAACTGAGCTGGTATACACTGAACACTCTGGGTCAGTAAGGCCCAGTCTTTGCCCTCATGGTCCATGGGTCAAATGGGGAAGATAAATGGTAAATAGCTCTTTATAGAATCTATAATTTGTATGTCCCAATTCTCTAAAACAATGTTTGCGTCAGGATGGGCTCCCTGCTATAACAAACAGCCTCAGTTTTCACTGTCGTCACCTAGCAAAGGTTTATCTCTCACTCACACAAAGTCCACTGTGCATGTCCCTCATTAAGTGACTCCCTCCAAGTAGTGACACAGGGATCCAGCCTCACTCTATCCTGTGAAGTCCCCATCTTCAACTTGGGGCCTCCAAGGTCACCATGAAAGGGGACAACAGGTGGGAAGAACACGTTGGACACTCACCAGGTTGGCTTGGTTGGGACACGTACGCCCTCCGCTTGCACAGGCCACTGCTATATCAGTTCACATGGTCCAACTCAGATGCTAGGCAGCTGCGTCCTTGCTGTAAGTGGAGATACGCAAGGTGGGTATCTTTGGTAGACCACCAGCGACCTCTGCATCAGGTGAGTACTTTATTTACAGGTGATGGAAACTGAGGGGGTGAAGGAAGAACTTACCAGGTCACACTGCCAGTATGTGGAGAAAGCAGGTTTGAGCCAGGTTTCTTTGACCCAAAGCTCAACCTCTCACGGCTCTGTTATGCTAACTTCTGTGCCATGACCTGTTCCGGGTTCAAGGCCATGGTAGAGCTCTATGAGCACTCTCTGCCCTTGAACCCATTTCTCTTGGTTTGGGCCAGCCTGGAATGCTGGCCCTCCTGCGCTGGATTTTTCTGACAGCCCTTGGCTGTTGCTTAAGGCCTTGCTAGTCTTTTTCCTTCTCCAGATGTGTTCATGGCCCTGGGTGAAGTTTCCATCCTTGAGGACAGAAAATAAAGAAATAGGATTAGAGTTTACACAATGGTTGCTTGAAGAAGATAGCAGCCAATTTGCATATATAACTTTGGGCATCTTTGGTTATAAAATATTTGCCTCGTTTTCTGGCTCCATTTCCCATAGACAGAGCTTTAGGAATTTGGATACAGGAGACCACTGTGTGTTTGAGAAATGGAATTGATTTTGTCAGTGGAAACAGGTACATCAGGCTCCAGTCACAAGCAATGTGACAAATGAGTGTAACAGACCCTTTACCTTTGAGGTGGGATGGGCCCAAGTGAAGAACTGTGCTCACATTCATTCTGCCTGATGCAGATATGCAATGAATGTCAGCTCCATCCATGAAACCCCGGTTACACCGAGTCCCAGTTACTATGGCTGTATAACAAATTATCCCCAAACTCAGAAGCTTAAATAGTCATTGATCACTCTCACCGGTTCCTGGGCCAGGGATTCAATCAGGGCACAGCAGAGTTGGTTTGTATCTGTCTTTCAGTTTCTAGGGCCCCAGTCGGAAGTCTCAGGGCCTGAGGATTTGCTGCAGTTCAGTCACCAAATCGTGTCCAGCTTTGTGACCCCCATGGGCTACAGCACTCCAGGCTTCCCTGTCCTTCCCTTCACTGTACTTCACTATCTCTCAAACTCATGTCCACTGAGTCAATTACACTATATAACCATCTCATCCTCTGTCGTTCCCTTCTCCTCCCGCCTTCAATCTTTCCCAGCATCAGGGTCTTGTCCAGTGAGTGGGCTCTTCGCATCAGGTGACCCACGTATTGGGCTTGAAGCTCCAGTAACAGCCCATCCAACGAACACTCAGGGTTTATTTCCTTTAGGTTTGATCTCCTTGCAGTCCAGGGGACTCTCAAGTGTCTTCCCCAGCACCACAGTTCAAAAGCAACAGTTCCTGGCTCTCAACCTTCTTTACAGTCCAACTCTCACATTAGCACACGACTACTGGAAAAACCAGGAGTATGACTGTCTGGATCTTTGTCAGCAAAGTGATGTCTCTGCTTTTTAATAGGCTGTCTAGGTTGGTCATAGCTTTCCTTCTGAGGTGAGGGTTGAAGTCATCTAAAAGCTCATTCACTCACAAGTCTGCCGGGTGACCGTGGCTGCTAGCTGGGGGCTTCAGCTCCTGCTCCCCCGGTCTCTCCATGCAGTTTCTCTCTGTGGGTGCATTTGGGGTTGGGTGAACCAACATCCTCACAGCATGGTGGGTGTGTTCCCAGGGGAGCATCTTGAGAGAGAGAGCTTTTTTTCACTTATCCTGGGAAGTCACATACTATTCCTTCTGTTCCATTTTACTCATTGAGGCAGTCACAGAGTCCACCCAGGTGCAAAGGGAGGGGAGACGGACTCTGTGTCTTCATGAAGAGTGGAAATCTCTAGACGGATGGGACTGGAAATAGTGTTGTACCCACTTTTGTAAAAGTTATTTGGCCACTTTGCTTTTATTCTGATTCCTAAATCTGACTTAAGCAACAGTTAGATATTTAATGCCTACATGCCAGATATCTTGTATTCATTAAATCTAAGCCTGACCCCAACACTGCCAAGCAGATTACTAGTCCTCCCACAGATAAGGAAACTGAGGCTCAGAGAAGTTAACTAACTTGGCCAAAGACACAGAGCTGGCTGATGGTATAGTCAAGTTGCAAGGCCAAGCCAGGCAGACCCCAAATTCCATACTCTTTCTGACAGTTTCTATATAGTTTCCATTGGGGATGACTCATGCCTTTAATGGAAGCCAAGTCTGGCAGGGGAAGGCCAGTGGGGTGGTGATGGGGTAAAGAGAAGTTCAGACACTGGATTAATGCTAGTTTCCATGAAGGTGTTTGTTCTAATAATTTCCGCCTTCTAGCAGCCACACATCTTTAGAGCCCGTCAAATCAAGCTGATGTCATCGTACCCTCCCTGGTTCCCAAAATCTGCAATACATTTGCTTTGACTCTCTGTCGTGTATAAAATATTCCTCAAAGGCCAGAAGATGCTGTCATGTTAATGGACAATAGAATCCACTCTCCTTTATGGGGGCTGAGGAGAAAGCCTGGTGAGACTTTCCTAGGGGAACCAAAGGTTTCATCATCCCAACTGGAGACTTTTGAGAGTAAAAGGAGAGGGTCATGCTAGGAATGCTCTGTGTCTGGATCCGGGGGGTAGTTCCAGGTCTGTGTGGGGTAGACAGTCTTCACTCTTATGAGGCGGGTACTGCAGTTGTATAAGCTAGACCCAATCCACAGCCTCAGGATGGCTACACGCGACGAGAGCCACGCCAGGACCATGGCATCAGTGAGCTCTGGGTTGGGCCAGGGGGACAGCTGGGCCCCCTCCCCATTTCCAGTTCCCATCAGGCCTCTCTGGGCTGGGAAGGGCCGAGTCTGTGCTCGGAAACGGTGGGCTCTCCAAGCCTGTGAAGGCGCCTCTTCGGATCCTCTCGCTTAGTAATCGCACACCCTCACCCACACGCTCTTTTGTGTATGGTGACACTCACACTCACACTCACACCACTTATATGCACGCTCACTTCACACAGAACTTGTACTCACACAATCACATCCATACTCACATTTGCACTTGCAACAAACTCTCATCACTTTATGACAAATAGAAGGGGCAAAAGTCAAAGCAGTGACAGATTTTATTTTCTTGGACTCCAAAATCACTGTGGACAGGGGCTGCAGCCATGAAATTTAAAGATGCTTGCTCCTTAGAGGAAAGCCACGACAAGCCTGAGACAGCATGCTAAAAAGCAGGGACGTCACTTTGCCCACCAAGGTCCAAATAGTCAAAGCTCTATGGTTTTTCCAGTAGTCAAGTATGGATGTTAAGAGTTGGACATAAAGAAGGCTGAGCACCGAGGAATTGATACTTTTGAATTGTGATGGCTGGAGAAGACTCTGGAGGGTCTCTTGGACTGAAAGGAGATCCAACCAGTCAATCCTAAAGGAATAAACTCTGAATATTTATTGGAAGGACTGATGCTGAAGCTGAAACTCCAGTTTTTTGGCCACCTGATATGAAGAGCTGACACAATGGAAAAGACCCTGATGCTGGGAAAGACTGAGGGCAGGAGGAGAAGGGGACGACAGAGGGTGAGATGGTTGGATGACATCACCTACTCCATGGACATGAGTTTGAGCAAACTCAGGGAGACAGTGAAGGACAGGGAAGCCTGGCCTGCTGCCGTCCATGGAATCGCAGAGTCAGACAGGACTTAGGGACTGAACGGTAACATACACACCCGTGTTCCCTCATACAATGAGCTCTGAAATGCACAACTCTTACATACATGCAGTCGTATCTGCATACAGTCAGTGCCCATTCACATATTCCCAAGTGCACACCCACACTCACAAGCACACACTTACATTCATGACCACACGCTCACACCCACATCCACACACACGCATTCACACTATGTGACTCACACCCCCACATATATTGTGCCCCTACATTTGGACACACTCACGCTTTATCTCAGCTCTCTGAGGAGAACCAGAATGGGATACATTAGAATTTTTTCCCTTAATCTTCCTGTATGGGCTGGTTAGGGACCTGATCATTATTAGCTTATTATTTCTCTTGCATTTATCTGTGTTTTTCTTCAAAAGCTTTTCAGGGCTTTTCATCACAAAATAAAATGTTTTTAATCATATTAATAGTACACATAGGCATATTGAACATAAAATTTACTTAGACCTGACAGAGATTCTTGCTAAGCTTGAGAATGCTAAAACCAAAGGAAAATCACAATGTATACCACACTACAGAGTTCATACTTTCTCCCTCTCAACCCGTATACCTTTACATGTTTTAAACATAGCCTCTTTAGTTGGTTCAAGTACTGCTGAAGCCTAGCTTGGAGAATTTTGAGCATTACTTTGCTAACATGTGAGATGAGTATAATTGTGAGGGAGTTTGACCATTCTTTGTCATTGCCTTTTTCAGGGATTGAAATGAAAACTGACCTTTCCAGTCCTGTGGCCACTGCTGAGATTTCCAAATTTGCTGGCATACCTAGTGCAGCACTTAAATAACACCATCTTTCAGGATTTGAACTAGCTCAGCTGGAATTGCATCACCTCCCCTAGCTTTGTTCGTAGTGATGCTTCCTAAGGCCCACTTGACTTCACTTTCCAGGATGTCTGGCTCTAGGTGAGTGATCACACCACCGTGGTTATCTGGGTAGTTAAGATCTTTTTTGTACAATTCTTCTGTGTACTCTTGCCACCTCTTCTAGCCACCTGTGTATTCTTGCCACTGCTTCTGTTAGGTCCATACCGTTTCTGTCTTTTATTGTGCCCATCTTTGCATGAAATATTTCCTTGGTATCTCTAATTATCTTGACGAGATCTCCAGTCTTTCCCATTCTATTTTTCCCCTCTATTTCTTTGCATTGATCACTGAGGAAGGCTTTCTTATCTCTCTTTGCTATTCTTTGGAAATCTGCATTTAAATGGGTATATCTTCCCTTTTCTCCTTTGCCTTTAGCTTCTTTTCTCAGCTATTTGTAAGGCCTCCTCAGACAGCCATTTTCCCTTTTTACATTTCTTTTTCTTGGGGGTGGTCTTGATCACTCTTTTTTTTTTTTTCAGAAGGACTCCCCAGATCCTAGAGTCTGGACCCCAAAGGCCAGCTACTGTTTTCTTTCCAAACCCACGTGCTGCTCATCACCAGGTGTGAGTAGATCCTTAGGCCCCGGGCCTCAGAAAGGCAAAAGGCCACCCCCTTTCCTTTCTCCTCTTCAGGGTCAAAGCCAGTCTACTAATCCTCTTTTTCAGCTTATTTTAGG
>SJXQ01003123.1:0-25905 GCA_006408695.1 Aepyceros melampus | reverse complement strand
TCTTCTATTTCTTTGCATTGA
Organism: Aepyceros melampus; assembly: GCA_006408695.1. Lineage (NCBI taxonomy): Eukaryota > Metazoa > Chordata > Mammalia > Artiodactyla > Bovidae > Aepyceros > Aepyceros melampus. The sequence goes on along the minus strand of SJXQ01003123.1, from coordinate 25,884 downwards.
TCACTGAGGAAGGCTTTCTTATCTCTTCTTACTATTCTTTGGAACTCTGCATTCAGATATTTATATCTTTCCTTTTCTCCTTTGCTTTTCACTTCTCTTCCTTTCACAGCTATTTGTAAGGCCTCCCCAGACAGCCCTTTTACTTTTTTTGCAAAATTTCTTTTCCATGGGGATGGTTTTGATCCCTGTCTCCTGTACAATGTCACGAACCTCAGTCCATAGTTCATCAGGTACTCTTATCTATCAGATCTAGTCCCTTAAATCTATTTCTCACTTCCACTGTATATAATCATAAGGATACTAAGCCTTGAAACATATTCCAGATAAGTTAATAAATGTAGAAGACCGATAATGGAGACATAAAAGGCAGATCTTTATGTCCTTGAAGGGAACATACAAGCAATTGAGCACTAATAAGAGAACGAGACAATCTAGGTTCAAGTTTGGCCTCCACTTGAACAACCCTTATCATTACCCAAAGGGTAACTGAGCAATATAGTGATCCTCTCCATACTCAACTGTCATTTGAGAAATAAGTATAATAGTCATATCTCTCATATAATTACTGGGAATAATAATAATACAAATAAAACAATCACAATATCTTGTTAGTTCATGCTTAAAGCATACTAAATATTATATATTACTAAATGCAATATTTTAAATTCAAATATTTTCATGAAAGAATAATTTTATTATTTAAAGTTACAAATCTAAAGATCAAATAAATTGCTATAAATGGAAACATTAATGAAATGTGATCACTACTTGGATCAATTTATTTCAGATTTTTGAATGTCAAGAAACAAAATGAATTTGAATTTGACACTAAATAATGGATAATAAAGCCTGCAGTCCCTATAAAGCTCTATCATTTCTCTTCCTGACCATATTACAGAGAATAAACAGGGAAATATTTCACCTCCAGGGACTTCTACATCCTGCCTTATCTTTTTTGTTTGCTGATACTGTTACTAAATATTAGCAAAATGAGAAGTGATGAATTGGGGCAAATGGACAAGAATTACATCTGGCCACACACGTGCACACACACACACACACAGACACACATGCACACAACAGATTAGGCAGATCCAGTTTTCAAACTGGTGCAATTAATGAACCCCTACTATAGAGTATAATAGATTAAGCCTATTCCATCAGAGGGTTCATGTGGCAGAATTTCCCTCTCTATGAAACACTGTGAATACTATATTACCTACATAAGAGTTTAGTTTAAATTTTTTAAATAAAATCTTGCAAAAGGTATTCTTAGTGTTTGTTAAAGGTGTTCTTTCAATAAGTTATTATGGATGTTCAAGGGGAAATTACAAAAGAGTGATTTACAGCATACTCACTCAATGCTAATTTTATTCATTCTTAATTTGTTTAATATTCATGTTTAATAACTTAATGAAATAAAATGTTTAAGACAAAATGCCCAGTTAAAAGTTGGAATTATTTTGAACAATTATTAAGTTTATGGAAAATAATACTCTCTCTTAAAGTCATATAAATGAAGAGTTAATTTCTAGAAGATGAAAAAGGTTACACTGATGAATGATTCAGACAGTCTTTCATTCTTCATTAGGAGTGAATTAATTTCTTGAAGAAATAAACAATCTTCTTCAGTTGTCAAATGTGTAAATTTCATTTCAAACATGCACAGTCCTCGATCTGTTAAAAGACTGATACGTCAATGATGAAATATAAATTGCAGAAACTAATCAGGTTTAGAAACCCTGAGCTCTTGGCTGTGGTTACTGCTGTGATGCTCTGGCATGAGCACATCTTGGCCTGATTATGAGAGATCAGAAGGAAGAGGTGGCATTTGGAGGAAACAGTTCCCACATAAATAGGAGATGTGATTTGTTATGAATATGGAAAACAGGGTGAGAATTTTGAAAGGATAATCCTTAATAGATGACTCACTATTGAATAGACTGTCACAATCTCTCATATTTGAAAAGGCTGATTATGGAATTGCAAAGAAGATAAGTTTTAACCTACAGTCTTTCTCTTAAAATTTGTGCATTGTGTAATGCAGTATGCATCCTTAAACTCATACTGATTTCATAGAAAATGCAAGTGCTTTTCTTACTTAGTCCTGCTTTTTTGTTTTCCCCTAGACTGTTTCTTAGATTTTGTCAACTTCTGTGTATAAAAATAGGATGCATATTAATGTTTCATAAATATTTGTTAAATGTCTTTTCAGTAAGTGTTGAAAGTCACAAATATTGGAAATAATGGCAATAATAAAAGTGACAAAAATGGCCTGTATATTTATATTGTACTATATAATTGAAAATTTATTTCTACAACTGTTATATTTATCCATAATTAATCCTTTGGATAATACCACAAGGAAGATATCTCCCAGTTTACATGCAATTGAGGAAACTCAGCACAGTTAGTTTATCATAGTTGGAGAGGGCCACAGCCAGAAAGAGTCCCAAGCTTTCTGACACTAGAGACCAGGTTAATAAAATCCTACAATAGCTGCATGATTAGGTTTCAATATAAACAAAAAGAGCAGAACAATTTGGTAAAAATACATAGATTCTTCATTGTCTTTCAACCCATGGATGGCCTCTCATGTTTAGTTTCAAATTCTAGGGAAGGAAAAAATCATATGTAGGCCACTTAATATCTGTAAAATCCTGCAATAGACCCTTTAAGAGTACATTTTGAAAAATTATCATTCCTAAATCTGCAAGAGCAGAGAAGTTGCTTAATTTATCAAAGTACACGCAGTAAGCAATGGTAAAGCCAGCATTGGAAGCTAGGTCTATCTGTTATGATATAATAACTTATAATATCTCTCATTGGCACCCCACTCCAGTACTCTTGCTTGGAGAATCCCATGGACAGAGAAGCCTGGTAGGCTGCAGACCATGAGGTCGCTGAGGGTCAGACATGACTGAGCGACTTCACTTTCACTTTTGACTTTCATGCATTGGAGAAGGAAATGGCAACCCACTCCAGTGTTCTTGCCTGGAGAATCCCGGGGATGGGGGAGCCTAGTGGGCTGCCATCTATGGGGTCCGCAGAGTCGGACACGACTGAAGTGACTTAGCAAAGCATAGCAATATCTCTCATTCCAAGTACCATGCAGTTTTCTGGCATCTAGCATATACAAAAAAATAACTGCTCTCTGGAAATGCCGATATGCCTGCTCTTGTTTAGTCACTAAGATATATCCAGCTCTTTTGCAACCACATGGACTGTAGCCCACCAGGCTTCTCTGTCCATGGGATTTCCAAGGCAAGAACACTGGAGTGGGTTGCCATTTCCTTCTCCAGGGCATCTTCTTGACCCAGGAATCAAACCCACCTCTCCTGCATTGGCAGGTGGATTCTTTACTGCTAAGTCACCAGGGAAGCTCCATGATTGTTCCCCTTACCCCGTAAGACAGCATTTAAAACTTAATAAGTTCAGTCACTCAGTCATGTTCAACTCTTTTCGAACCTATGGACTGCAGCATGCCAGGCCTTCCTATCCCTCACCAACTCCCAGAGTATACTCAAACACGTGTCCATTGAGTCAGTGATGCCATCTAAGCATCTCATCCTCTGTTGTCTCCTTCTCCTCCCACCATCAATCTTTCCCAGTATCAGGGTCTTTTCAAATGAGTCAGCTCTTTGCATCAGGTGGCCAAAGTTTTGGAGTTTCAGCTTCAACATCAGTCCTTCCAAAGAATATTCAGGACTGATTTCCTTTAGGATGGACTGGTTGGATCTCCTTGATATCCAAGGGACTCTCAAGAGTCTTACCTAACACCACAGTTCAAAAGCATCAATTCTTCTGTGCTCAGCTTTCTTTATAGTCCAACACTCATATCCATACATGAACAGTGGAAAAACAATAGCTTTGACAAGACAGACCTTTGTTGGCAAAGTAACGTCTCTGCTTTTTAATATGCTTTCTAGGTTGGTCATAACTTTTCTTTCAAGGAGGAAGCATCTTTTAATTTCATGGCTGCACTCACCATCTGCAGTGATTTTGGAGCCCAAAAGTCTGTCACTGTTTGTTTCCATTGTTTATCCATCTGTTTGCCATCAAGTGATGGACTGGATGTCATGATCTTAGTTTTGAATATCGAGTTTTAAGCCAACTTTTTCACTCTCCTCTTTCACTTTCATCAAGAAGCTCTTTAGTTCTTCATTGCTTTTTGCCATAAGAGTGGTGTCATCTGCATATCTGAGGTTATTGATATTTCTCCTGGCAATCTTGATTCCAGCTTGTGCTTCATTAAGCCCAGTTTCTCATGATGTACTCTGCATATAATATAAGTTAAATAAGCAGGGTGACAATACACAGCCTTGATGTACTCCTTTCCCAATTTGGAATCAGTCTGTTGTTCCAGTTCCAGGTCTGTCCAGTTCTAACTGTTGCTTCCTGACCTGCATACAGATTTCTCAAGAGGCAGGTCAGGTGGTCTGGTATTCCCATGTCTTTTAGAATTTTCCACAGTTTCTTGTGATCCACACAGTCAAAGGTTTTGTAACATATGTGCTTTAGTAACATAGATAGTAAACCAAACTGCTCAAGAGTTTTCTTAGATTTAGGAGTTTAGATGGAAGACATTCATATAGAAGGTCCAACTCTGTAAACTCTTTAAATCTATTTTTTTTTAAACTAGGTTAGTATTATGCAAGATGTCAATAGTTTTGATCACTGCTAAAAATTTGTCAGTCTTCACACAACTCAAATATAATCACCATATATATAAAATAAGAGACTTAAAGGAATGAAAGCAATAAACAGGCATCACAACCCTCCTGGGAAATATATTAGGTCCTTGACTTATAGACTAAAGAATTATCACTAAAAGAATAAACTTCTGGATTTAGAACACTGGTATTTTACTTCTAACTTCTTTCCATTATGGCCTTAGAGAAACTAATCTCTCTGTGATGCTTCCACACCTGTAAAAGTGGATTACAATTTCAGATATAAAAACCAAAAGAAATATCCTTTCAGTGAAGTATTATAAATAACTAAATATAATAATTCCAGCTTCCAATGACTTCTCAAAGGATGATTAAAGATTTGGTTAAAAATACAGAACAGAAACATTGAAATATTCAAACTATATAGTTCAGTCACTCAGTCGTGTCTGACTCTTTACGACCCCATGAATTGTAGCACGCCAGGCCTCCCTGTCCATCACCAACTCCTGGAGTTCACTCAGATTCATGTCCATCGAGTCAATGATGCCATCCACCCATCTCATCCTATGTTGTCCCCTTCTCCTCCTGCCCCCAGTCCCTCCCAGCATCAAAGTCTTTTCCAATGAGTCAACTCTTCTCATGAGGTGGCCAAAATACTGGAGTTTCAGCTTTAGCATGATTACTTCCAAAGAAATCCCAGGGCTGATCTCCTTCAGAATGGACTGGTTGGATCTCCTTGCAGCCCAAGGGACTCTCAAGAGTCTTCTCCGACACCACAGTTCAAAAGCATCAATTCTTCGGCGCTCAGCCTTCTTCACAGTTCAACTCTTACATCCATACATGACCACAGGAAAAACTGTAGCCTTGCCTAGACAGACCTTAGTTAGCAAAATAATGTCTCTACTTTTGACTATGTTATCTAGGTTGGTCATAACTTTTCTTCCAAGGAGTAAGCATTTTAAATTTCATGGCTGCAGTCACCATCTGCAGTGATTTTGGAGCCCAGAAAAATAAAGTCTGGCACTGTTTCCACTGTTTCCCTATCTATTTCCCATGAAGTGATGGGACCAGATGCCATGATCTTCGTTTTCTGAATGTTGAGTTTTAAGCCAACTTTTTCACTCTCCTCTTTCACTTTCATCAAGAGGCTTTTTAGTTCCTCTTCACTTTCTGCCATAAAGGTGGTGTCATCTGCATATCTGAGGTTATTGATATTTCTCCCAGCAATCTTGATTCCAGCTTGTGTTTCTTCCAGTCCAGCATTTCTCATGATGTACTCTGCATAGAAGTTAAATAAGCAGGGTGACAATACACAGCCTTGATGTACTCCTTTTCCTATTTGGAACCAATCTGTTGTTCCATGTCTAGTTCTAACTGTTGCTTCCTGACTTGCATACAGATTTTTCAAGAGGCAGGTTAGGTGGTCTGGTATTCCCATTCTCTCAGAATTTTCCACAGTTTATTGTGATCCACGCAGTCAAAGGCTTTGGCATAGTCAATAAAGCAGAAATACATGTTTTTCTGGAACTCTCTTGCTTTTTCCAAAGGCAAGAGGAAATAATCAACTCAGATTCCAGCTTTAAGAATAGAAACAGTTTGAGGATGATTAAATTGCTATAATACTATCATATAGTCATATCTAGTTCTAGTGTATCAAAGGACAGTCATTTTTTGTATAATCTATAGAAAGCAAACTCTCCTAAATTAAGTTCAGTTTTCCCCCTGCGAAATTCCGCACATATAAAATAGGGACTGTATGCATTTCAAGTTCCTTTCAATTTTTTACACAAAGATCTTAATTCACTGTTTATTGATTTATGTAAATCCTTAGACTTCTTTATGTTCACATCCTATCCAAAGTTAATGGCATTAGCTTTCTTCATATTATATAAACTAAACAGCCAAATCTTTACAGTTTACATGAGATAAGTTATTATAAGATTTTCTAGTGATAAGCTCTTGTAAAGTTTTTTGTTAAGTGATAAAGTGTAATCAATGATTAAATGAGTATTTGCTCTCATTTATTATCATAGGGCTAGAGATAATCAATATGCAAAAGAAAAATAAAATTACTGCAACCAAGTTTTTATCAGAATAACCTACTGTGATTGCTATAAGTATTTTTTTCCAATTAATTCAACACTTCCAAGAAGGAGAACAATTTTCTTCCTGCTTTACCAGAAAATTGGACCTTTTATTTTTTTACTATGCCATTAGTGACTGTCAAAATTCTTAGTTTAGTATAGAACATTGTGAATATAAATTCTCTACTAAAGGTCCCAATAGCAGAGCAAATTCCGTTAACAGAACTGTATTTGGAAAAATGGGCAGTACTTCAATAAAGTAAACAAAGCACCAGAAATAGCATTTTCAATTTTTTCCAGAGAAAAGTAGAGTCTACTACTTATCTCTGAAAATATGGGATTCCTCAAGCATATTAGCAGCCAATATATGAAAATTGAAATCCCCCTTTATTTAAGGAAATAACATTTAGCACAATAGATTGTAAATTCTCTAGAACTTACAGCTAGAATAAGGCTTTAGAATACAGTCTTCTAAGGGTGGAGTGGTATAATTTATTTAAATCACTAGGTTGCAAGTCCAGTCACCAGTAGTACAAAAAAGTGGGTGGAAATGAATTGCTATTTGTTAGTTTAGATTCTTTATTAAGTGCAGGGTTAAATGTAACTGAATAAATGGATGTGTGAGTGACTGTGTGCCTAGTCCACCTGCATTGACCATTTTCAACAGTTTCAAATGCTTACTGTGTTTATGTGAATGAGTGTAGAAGGTAGTTTGAGGTGTCATTATGTCAGTGTTGTGGGATTCCTGCCCTTTTCCACATCACCTAGTCACCTTCTGAGAGAAACAACTGACTTTTTTCTCCTTCTGTATTCTGCAAAGGAGGAAACAAGGTGACCTTTACTTGTTTTGGAGCTTGCTTGGTTAAAAAGTACTGGGTCTTTTTGTCCTGTCCACATGCTCCCCAACAAGTGAACAGAAACAGGAGATGAATTCAGTGTACCAGCTTGACTGCCTCCTCGTTGGCCATTAGCTATGCTTCATAGACAAGAATGCTAATGGCTTCACTTTCAAATATGAAACTACTTTTAATTTGCTAGTTTGTTTGTCTGAAACCACCAAATTCTGTATCTCATGACACTGAATCTGAATGTTACGGTGTTATTTTTTAATGCTGAGTATCATAACCCCCAATCAGTCTTTCAAACATACTCTTAGAAAATAATTACTTTCTTCTATAATTGTCAGATTATCAGTTCAATTATTAAATTTGAGATCAAAATAATGTGTGCCGCTTAAATAAGTGGATGTTTGTTTCCTTCTCACATAGGAGTCCAAGACTAGGAATCTAGGACCGATATTGTAGAGTAAGCTCTTTTTCGCATTTTTGCTTTGCAATCCCTAACATGTGGATTCCATCTCATGGTCTAAAATGATTGCTTCAATTTCTAGCATTATAGTGCCTTCTAAACAGGGGAGAGAGACCAAGGCATTCATGCCTGTTCTCTTCAAGGGCAGGACTTAGAAATGGTACACATTATATATACTTGTATTTTATTGGTTGAAACTTAGCTGTAGAGCTACATATACTATCAAGGATGGGAAATAAAGTCATCACTTTGGTGACCATGTTCTACTGAGAATTTTACTACAAAGGAAAGAGAATGGAAAGTGAGTACTAATTAGCACTAATCATTTTTTCATATACCTAAAAGCAGAAAAAATGGGCAACTGGGACACCTACCTTTCACTATGGGCAAGATAGTAAAAGAAATGCTGAATTTTCTAATGTCACAGACCAAGAATACCAACTATCATCTCTACTCTATCCTCTGTCTGAGTTGAAAGTTCTTGGTAGATTTAACAAAATGCTTTTAAATTATGTGGGTATTTAGAGATAATAAAAGCAGCTCTAAATCTTTTATTTCTGATAGCTTAAATATTTCTTACTCTTTATATATGTCTTAGCTATGACTTCAGGGCTTCCCAGGTGGCACTAGTGGTAAAGAACCCATCTGCCAATGCAGAAGACATAAGAGACGAGGGTTCGATCCCTGGGTTGGAAAGATCCCCTGAAGGGGAAAATGGCAACCCACTCCAGGAGTCTTACTGGAGAATCCCCATGCACAGAGGAGCCTGGCAGGCTACAGTCCATGGGGATGCAAGAGTCAGACATGATTGATGCAGCTTAGCACACATAGCTTTGTCTTCTTGACTAAAATACAACCAGAACAAGAGAATCTGCTAAAGGACGATGATTAATTCATGAGTTACATAGTCACAGCCATCGGGAGGTGACCAGACTCATAGCAGATCATATTCCATCATAAACACACTCTTTGTACCTCTAAATGGTCTGTTTCTCCTTCTTGGAGATAATGACAGTGGCCTGAATGTGAAACTGGACAATTTTCTCAGTACCTCTTTTACTAAGCCCAATCAAAACAGTCCTGAAATTATAATGTGACAGAGTTGTCACATATTCCAGCCCTAGCATGCAGTTTAGTAACCATAATCCTGGGAAGTAATGATCAGTTCACACATGAATGAGAGCAAACACAAATGCCTTAAATTTATCACCAAAATTTTACCAAGTAATAGCGCAACAGTTTATGAATGGAGCATCTAGTCTCCCCATCAAAGAGACTCTTAGTAAGGAATACCACAGATTTGCTTTCCTTAGAGTGTCAACCCCCAGGCCTTCCTAGATTTCATGTCAGCAATAATTTGCATCTTCTCACAGGTTTTCCTATCGATTCTTAAATAAAATAAGAAGTCACTCTTTCCCTCTTTCAATATCCAGGGCTCTCCTGACTATTTTCTTGATGGCAGTTTGTCCTAGCATTATGCTGATACTGATAAGTCAATCTGATGAAGCGTTGACAGAACCAGGCATAATTTTCATCAACATGCTCATAAATGTTTATTTAGTGAAGACCACGTCTTTAATTCACTATCATACATAAGGCATGGGGATGAGGAAGGGCAGAAAGCTGAGAATAACCTGTTATCATGGTCTACTGGAAATGTATGTGCCACTTGCTTCAGAGGGGTGTGGAAAAAATGACACTTGTTTATGGAAAGACTTAATACAGCATGTGATTTGAATAGCAACACTATCCAGTTTAGAATCAAAACACTAAATTTCATATAAGTGCAGAGAGTATTCTCACCTAGAGTCAAACTCTACACTAAGCATTATCTTCCATTACTACCTCCACTTCTAGATCTGCCACTGGGATCCAGAATAAGGAGAAGACATTGAAAGAACATATGAGCTGGGTTGACAACCTTCTGGATGGCCAATCTCGACACAAGGAAAGGGTACACAAGGAGCAGAGACTGTGAAACAGTCCTGTTACCTGGAATAATAATGAAGATTCACAAACTTCCATAGAACTATCTGTGTGCCAGGAAGTTACAGGGGTTCCAGAGAGCCAAGTTTGCTACATAAAATGCCTAAGATTTTTTTTTTCTAAGGATACCCCTAATATTAACTCTTTGTATTTCAACACACATGTAAAAGATTCTTATCATATCCTAGTTTTCTAATATCTTGAAATGCCTTCCTCAAATGACCTTGTCTTTCAACTTATCTCAGCCACTCATTCCCTTAAATCATCCCCAAAACCATATGTATTGCATGCCTGAGACCATACGTATGCCTAGTTCTCTTTCCATACCTTCCTATAGTGGTATGTATTTCTGCATGGGCGCTAGAAAACCCCAAAGGAAGGGAAGAGGCAGTACTGATGTGGTAACATAGAAATGGAGAGTAAATCAGAAATAGTGGTTAATTTGACTGAAAAAAAAAAAAAGAAAAAAGAAAACCTGCTGAATCAGATGGAGTATTCCTGAAGGTGTTGAAATTAAAGTATTCACTGCCAAGTGGAAATGAGAGCTCATGAAGAAAATTAAATTCTGCTAGAAAAATAGAGTTTCAGTTGAGTACACATCTGTTTTGTAGCTGACTATTCTTTATTTTTGTTATAAATTATATCATCCAAATTAGCTAATTGGACCAAATAGTCCATATCCCCAACTACCCTCTTCATCAGCTACTGATGAATTACATAAGACTTCAGAGATACTCTGTAGCATTCTCTCAAACAGAAAAAATAAAAGGAAGAATGAAAAGAAAAGAAATACGAATGGACAAATGTTGACTGCCCTCTTTTCTCATTAGCCATCAGTATGTAAAATAAATCAGGTCTTAGACTTGACAAAGAAGATCATCAGCTCCCCTACAGACCACACAGGGATTCCTGAAATCTGAGCAGTGTTTGCGTCCAAGATGCATTAAGGTCAATTATGCACAAATAACCAAATTTCCCCAAATTTCTTAAATTCATCTTAAATCAAGAATCCACACAGGCACTGAGACTCAGATATAAAGTCATTAAGTAATTGTTCTTTAATATAACTCATAAATCACTGGGGTTTTTTTTAGGTTGTGAATAATTTTAAGTTTTTATTTTATATTGGGGTATAGCTGATTAACAAACAATATTGTGGTAGTTTCAGGTAATAACAAAGGGACTCAGCCATACAGATACATGTATCCAATCTTCCCTGGCCAAAAAATCATTTTCCTATGATAGAACATTCCTCTCAGAATGGTCCTGCTGGAGTCTGAGGTCCTTTGGAATTATTATTCTCATTTTTTAATACCCATTCTCCCCTCATGTCTCAATGACCTTAGTCTCTTGCTTACTGCCAGTTTTTGTTAACATCACTTCTGCCTTAATTATTTGTAATTCCAACCTAAGTGGAAATGATGCTTTCAGTGTCTTTACCTGCTACGTCCTTAACGTTCTCTCCCCCAATGATCCTCTACGTTACACCTCAGTCACTCATCCCCTTGGTCATACGTGTTAGATATCATTACAATACCAGTGACCCCTCCATAATCTGTGTTTCACTCTGAGCACTCTCAGCAAGTACCTTTTTTCTTTTTCCAACTCAGTAACTCTAGTATAATGGTTTACAACTATCCTTAACCCTCCTTTCCTAGATACAGTGCATGATCGAGTATATTGCATATACACTATTTTCTTCCTCTCCCTGTTAGAATGTAAGTGTTATAACAGCAAGAATATCTGTCTGTTCTGTAATAGATCTCACCCAAGCAACTAGAAAAAAATGCCTGGGACATACTAAGCACTGAATAAACATTTCATAAATGTATGATTAACTGAAAGAAGAAAATATCTTGGTTCTAGAACATGGCTTCCCTTTCTATTTTTCCTTTCCTTTCCTTGGACACTAAGGGATAATTAAAACCAAAGCTGTCTTAATGTTTCTCCCTAGCTAATCAGGACACTTCCTGTAGAAAAGTGACAAAAATGTAACTCTAAAAAATGAGTGAAAAAAAGAGTGTATTGGCTTCAGTTAAGTGGGAAGCTCCTGGAGGAGGTGTAGAAAATGGTTTCAAACACAGTTCCATTCAGGGTTTCATATAACGTTATTAAGTTTCTCAATTTCTTGGATCTATTTGTTTCTGAAGGTTGACCTAATTCTTTCCTAAGACATATGGGCTTCCTTCATGCATCAGGGAAGCTGGCTCAGGCAGCTCCAAACTCACATCCTGTCAGCCTTATGTCTCCAAAGCAGGAAACAGTTGTTCCCACTGGAAGTCTCAGAAATGTCTAGTGAAGTGCTCTGCTGTCCAGAGCAGAGCCACTGTCTACCTCTTTGCTAGGCTGTCCAAGTTCAGGATAGTCTTCATAGCTTTACCAGGACTATGGATTTGGAGGGAGGTGGTCCCTCCAAGGAAGAAACGCTAACTAAACACCACAAAGCATTTACTTTATATCACATTCCCTTCTCTTTTCTCCTTACCCTGTCAACTGGGATGTTTCAGAGGCCAATTTCTATCTGATGGTACAAATCAGCCAAGAAGCCACGTTTAGGGAAAGACGATTAGGGTAAGAGGATTCTAACTGGAGCCCAAATGGGTTGAACACAGTGAACTTTGTCCAACCAATGTAGTTCAGAGATTTCAGGCTAGCTATTTTTTTTTTCAATTTAGTATAATAAATATTCTAAAAGAAGAATGTTAGTTTTAGATGACTAGTAAATAAAATAATATTTTTAAAATTAGTGTAGTCTTACTCATTTATAATTTCAACTGCATGTTCATATACTGTTTTGATTCATCCATCAAATAATTCATCTGTCTGACCATCAGATAAAAGGAGTTATTCCATACCTACTATGTGCAATGCAATGCACTATGCCAGTAATGAGAAATAATATATGTTTGATTCAAATTAACATAATTACTTAATTACATTTGCAAAATTCCACTTATGCAATCAGCTTGCTAAATCCATGATTATAGTAGATTGATTTTGTATTTGGTTTCAAAATTACCATAAATAACATTTATAGAAAGTTAACTGTGTCAGGCACTCTATTAAATACTTATATGAATTATTTCATTTAATCCTCACAATTTTATGTGGTAGGTGCTATTATTCACTCCATGTTTATATAAGTAAACTGATAAAAATCCAGGAATCTGTGATATAGGTCTCACCGTTCAGAAGAGGTGGAATTAGAACTCAATCCAGTGACCTGATTTCAAATATAAAATTTTTCAACCCTCTGTACTCTATCTCAGCAAAAGAGTAGAATGACATTTAGTGCAGAGTGAGCCATAACCCACAGTGAAGAAGCAGTCAGAGGCAAGAGTGGTTCTTAATTAGATGTGGTATCCACATCAAACACCAATCTTAATGCAAAAAATTATATTTTCTTTCTTTAATAAAAGTAGTTTAATATGACTTACATAGACAGTTTCTAACTATAAGGGTCCAAGTGGGACTTGTGAAACTGTCAACTTACTGTTGGCGATACTGTAGTCAGAAGCAATTGTAGTAGTGTAGATTCTTGTTACAAATGTTTTGTTTTCAAGGGTCTTAACTACAGCTTACGTAGGAGTTCAAAAAAGATAATTCAAGTAGAAGGAGAAGAGGACACAGAAGGGATTGGGTCCTATCATGGAATCAATAGTAAGAAGGCTAGAACAATTGTTTTTACAGAGCTAGTAGAGACACATGTATACACCATGGAAGAAAATATGACTCGAATAAAAGTTAGTTCTGAGGATATTAGTGCTCTGAACACAGAGCAGATTGAGTCCTATCATGGAACCAATGGTATTAGGACTAGAAGAATTTTTTATTGCCTCACACTTGGTAGAAGTGACCTACAAAATGACTAAGTGTCCACGGGACATAGTGGTTGTACGGGTATGTGTGTCTATGTGTGTGCACACAGGCATAAAATAAAAGAATGGGACAGGAAGGACAGAGCTAACACTACCAGAAAGTAGAGGACACAGATAGTGAAATGTAAAGATGCTTGTATCATATATGTTTTTTCTGTCATTCAGTTTCTTAGTTTGGTTGCTTAGTTATTGGTTTTCAAATAGATTTTCATTACCCTGACCTGAAAGATAATGTACTCTTTTATCATGTATTCATCTAAAAGTCATGATATTATTTTCATATATTTTCAGAGTATCAAAACATTACAGTTCATATAGTTAATATTTTATACTAGAGTTTAACCACAGTTAATATGAATGTTAGAAACATTCAGTGATGAACCACGGAGAGACTGAAGTCCATAAGGCTAATTCACATTAAATGTGCACACTGCATACCTTTGGATTCAAGGTGTAGGTTTATATTTTTACCGCTTTTAATTAGAGTAAAGGAACATCAACAAATATTTATCCAGGATTTAAGAGTTAAGCAGGCACATTTGATTTTGTCATTATTTCCCAGGTAATCAAAGCATATTGGACTTAATGACAAAGACTGAGTACTATTTATAATTTCTAAAAATTAAAATTAAACAAAGATCATTTCTCTTTAACTGAGAAATAAGGATGAAGAGTGAGAAAAATCTCTATGAAGGTTATATAGGGGAGGGATCAGGTATGCGTGTGAGCAAGTCAGGCTCACAATTGTACTTTTAACCCTAGAATGCACATGTTTTCAGAACAATTTCAGTCAATTTCAAAGGCAAATGAACACAGAACACAAGTTATCATTTAAATGCAAAAAAGATTTCATTAGAATTTTTATCTCCCCTTTTGGTGATGTGACAACACGTCTGTGATATGGATTAAAGGAAATGAAAATTCCTTCACAGAAGCCAGCCAAAACCCGCTTTGCTTTGGAGTGTACTCATTTGGGTTACAATTTCTATTATGTTTCTGTTTTAACATTACATTTGTGTTTCATCTTATTAAGTTCATTTACATTAGTATGAAAGTCAGTGTAATAATAGAATAAATTATTTTGAAATTAATGTTAAAATACTAAAGACTCCAAGGCAGCTTTGATGATTAAAGTTGATTATAATGGCTAAATGTTGACAATATAATACATTCTCCAATTATTTCTCTGAATATTGCAACTCATAATCATTTCTTTAACTTCCGTGGGTTATTCTTTGTGTTCAAAACAGCATCTCTGAATATATGTAACCACAATCTTGGGACAGGCAAAGCAGAAATCTACCAAAATCAATAAATTAAATACTGTGGATAACCAACTCAAAAATAAACACTTTGTTTTTATTTTTATAAAGATATGTTAGAGGATAAATGTGTAAATCAGAGAATAGTGTAGCCAAAGAGTATAGAGGTATCTGATTCAAACTACTGCCAAATTTAGAAATTTTTATGTGTTATATCCATTTTGGGGGATTGAAAATGAATGGTAAGAGGACACTGTATTAAACGTTGATGTGTTTTTTCCATAGAAACAATCATTATGCTTTATCAACCATATTTACCTCATGATGGAGCTAAAAGGCATTACTGTTAGTGAGTTCTAATGAGGTGGATGAAACTGGAGCCTATTACACAGAATGAAATAAGCAAGAAAGAAAAACACCAATATAGTATATTAACACATATATATGGAATTTAGAAAGATGGTAACAATAACCCTATATGTGAGACAGCAAAACAGACACAGATGTATAGAACAGTCTTTTGGACTCCGTGGGAGAGAGCGAGGGTGGGATGATTTGAGAGAATAGCACTGAAATGTGTATATTATCATGTGAAACAGACCGTCAGTACAGGTTTGATGCATGATACAGGGTGCTCTGGGCTGGTGCACTGGGATGACCCAGAGGGATGGGATAGGGAGGGAGGTGGGAGGGGGGCTCAGGATGGGGATCACGCATACACCCGTGGCTGATTCATGTCAATGTATGGCAAAACCACTACAATACTGTAAATAAGTAGCCTCCAATAAAATAAATTAAAAAAAATTTTTTAAGTAACAAAGACATTACATTTAAAAGTAAAAAAGAAAAAGCAACACAGTAAAAGCAACAAAGGCATTTACCATTTAAAAGTAAAAAAAGGCATTACATTACCATTATTGTTCAGGGGAAATTGTATCTGAAAATTCAGCACACAAGGTAATGGGAACACAGATGAGGAGAGAGACAAGGAATGAGACCAGTAGAGAGAGACAAGGAAGGTTTCATGTTATCATGTCTGGAAAACTCGTGTGAATTAGACACATGGACAGGTATTCCAGGCATAAGGTAGATATAGGCGGTTAGTCAGTTCAGTTCAGTCGCTCAGTCGTGTCCAACTCCTGCGACCCCATGAATCGCAGCACACCAGGACTCCCTGTCCATCACCAACTCCCGGAGTTTACTCAGACTCACGTCCATCGAGTCAGTGATGCCATCCAGCCATCTCATCCTCTGTTGTCCCCTTCTTCTCCTGCCCCTAATCCTTCCCAGGATCAGAGTCTTTTCCAATGAGTCAACTCTTCGCATGAGGTGGCCAAAGTACTGGAGTTTCAGCTTTAGCATCATTTCTTCCAGAGAACACCCAGGACTGATCTCCTTCAGAATGGATTAGTTGGATCTCCTTGCAGTCCAAGGGACTCTCAAGAGTCTTCTCCAACACCACAGTTCAAAAGCATCAATTCTTCAACACTCAGCCTTCTTCAAGTCCAACTCTCACATCCATACATGACCACTGGAAAAACCATAGCCTTGACTAGACAGACCTTAGTCAGCAAAGTAATGTCTCTGCTTTTGAATATGCTATCTAGGTTGGTCACAACTTTTCTTCCAAGGAGTAAGCGTCTTTTAATTTCATGGCTGCAGTCACCATCTGCAGTAATTTTGGAGCCCCCCAAAATAAAGTCTGACACTGTTTCCATTGTTTCCCCATCTATTTCCCATGAAGTGATGGGACCGGATGCCATGATCTTTGTTTTCTGAATGTTGAACTTTAAGCCAACTTTTTCACTCTCTTCTTTCACTTTCATCAAGAGCTTTTTAGTTCCTCTTTACTTTCTGCCATAAAGGTGGTGTCATCTGCATATCTGAGGTTATTGATATTTCTCCCAGAAATCTTGATTCCAGTGTGTGCTTCTTCCAGCCCAGCATTTCTCATGATGTACTCTGCATATAAGTTAAGTAGGCAGGGTGACAATATAAAGCCTTGACGTACCCCTTTTCCTATTTGGAACCAGTCTGTTGTTCCATGTCCAGTTCCAACTGTTGCTTCCTGACCTGCATACAGATTTCTCAAGAGGCAGGTCAGGTGGTCTGGTATTCCCATCTCTTTCAGAATTTCCCACAGTTTCTTGTGATCCACACAGCAAAAGCTTTGGCATAGTCAATAAAGCAGAAATACATATTTTTCTGGAACTCTCTTGCTTTTTCCATGATCCACTGGATGTTGCAAATTGATCTCTGGTACCTCTGCCTTTTCTAAAACCAGCTTGAGCATCTGGAAGTTCATGGTTCACATATTGCTGAAGCCTGGCCTGGAGAATTTTGAGCATTACTTTACTAGCATGTGAGATGAGTGCAATTGTGCAGTAGTCTGAGCATTCTTTGGCATTGCCTTTCTTTGGGATTGGAATGAAAACTGACCTTTTCCAGTCCTGTGGCCACTGCTGAGTTTTCCAAATTTGCTGGCATATTGAGTGTAGCACTTTCACAGCATCATCCTCCAGGATTTGAAATAGCTCAACTGGAATTCCATCACCTCCACCAGCTTTGTTCATAGTGATGCTTTCTAAGGCCCACTTGACTTCACATTCCAGGATGTCTGGCTCTAGATGAGTGATCACACCATCATGATTATCTGGGTCATGAAGATCTTTTTTGTACAGTTCTTCTGTGTAGTCTTGCCACTTCTTCTTAATATCTTCTGTTTCTGTTAGATCCATACCATTTCTGTCCTTTATCGAGCCCATCTTTGCATGAAATGTTCCCTTGGTATCTCTAATTTTCTTGAAGAGATCTCTAGTCTTTCCCATTCTGTTCTTTTCCTCTATTTCTTTGCATTGATCTCTGCCAATTTACCAACTTGTAAGAAAACCATTTTCTGCAGCACATAAGGTGACTGTTGGACTGTAATAAGCTATGAACATGGAGAGACCATCAGGAAAGGCAGTCCATGAAGAGCTGCTGCTGCTGCTAAGTCGCTTCAGTTGTGTCCGACTCTGTGCAACCCCATTGGCAGGGAAATATATTAAAGCCTTTGAATTGGATGTTGGACATAATCTACCCCCACTAAAAGATTTAGGCACGAGAGTGGCATAAACATGCTGCAATTTTAATGATGGCTCTTTCAGTAGTTTGAGAAATCTTATTGATTATTGCTGTCTGGTAGACTATCTGTGATGATGTACAGAAATGTTCTATGTCTGCAATGTTTAATATGGTAACCACTAACCATACATGGCTATTGATCATTTGAAATGTGGCTAATGCTACCAAGAAACTGAATTTTTCAGTTTATATAATTTTAATTAATCTAAATTGAACTTTGAATAGCCACATGGGGCTAGAAAAACTACATGGGGCAGCTCAACTCTAGAGGTAGGATTGACTTTATCCAAAGTTATCAAAAGAAAGCAGTTGCAAGAGTTTAGGTTTCTTTGTGCACAGTTTTATTTTCTCTAAATATAAGAACTTAAAAGGAGAAATGAGTTGTCAAATAATTGCACCCCCATTTTACCATTCTCTTTCTTCTCTGAATAATCCTCCATACTGAAAACTGTTCTCAGAACTCTCAGGAATAGAAGGGTTGATAACAAGAAATGTGTATCTGAATATCATGACCTGGGGTTTGATATTCAGTCCAAATATATATTTAATGAAAAATATAATTTAATATATTTAGCACTGGCAGGTTAAATCCTTGAAAATTAAATTGATCAATTAATTTAACATGGATTTTTAATTCATTTTAATATGTGCTGAGTACTATTTGCCAAACACTATGCTGGATGTTGTGAGTAAGTCTGAATTCCTAGAAATTCACAATCCAGCAGAGTGGGCAGATTATACACAGAGCTAATCATAATACAGTGAATGACATATGGTGATGGAAATTCAATAAAATGATCACCACACCAGAAACATGGAAGTGCTTAATTCTGCATGAAGAATTAGGGGGGAGAATTAAGTCAGGAAGTGACTCTGATATTCAAATAAGAATTTCAAGGTGAACTAGCAGGTGGGGAAAGATAGAGGATACGAAGGTGATAGGTGAGTAGGGCTGATTGGAAAAGTGAAAAAACTGCAGAGAGTTTAAACAGCATGATTTAAGTATGAAAACCAATTACTTGTCTTAAAAACTATATATTAACGTTTATGCCTGGGAAACAGGATGATGAACAAAATTGAAGCAAGAAGCTACACACTGGGTGAAAGTGACAGACACTGAATGACTTTTCTTTTGAATGATATAACTTAGATTTAGATTTTTAAGGATCTGGTAGCATTGGGAAGTAATAAGTGATGGAGATTAAAATAGGCTGCCTAAACCTGAATATGATTGGACGGATTTTTTTGAAGTATTTTAAAATTTTAATGTGGAAGTCCATAACTAAAGTCACTAAGGGCTTCCAGTCTTGAAAATTACGTCGTCTTCTTTTAATATGACATGTTTTGTTTTTCTGGCTCATCAATTCCTTAACACTCTTCTCTCCAAATAATTTAAAACTCCACAACTCTCTACAAGTGAGAGATCAACCTGAGACCCAATAGAGGAACAGGCAAGGAATTCAGAGAAAACATGGGTGACTGCAGTGTTTGTGGCTGGAGATAGTGGAAGCTGATACTACTAATGAAATGGGAGGGATGTAGGAATAGTTGAGATTTGGGAGGGTGGTAATGGATGCTTACTCCTTGGAAGGAAAGTTATGACCAACCTAGACAGCATATTCAAAAGCAGAGACATTACTTTGTCAACAAAGCTCCATCTAGTCAAGGATATGGTTTTTTCAGTGGTCATGTATGGATATGAGAGTTGGACTGTGAAGAAAGCTGAGCACCAAAGAACTGAACAGCTTTTGAACTGTGGTGTTGGAGAAGACTCTTGAGAGTCCCTTGGACTGCGAGGAGATCCAACCAGTCCATCCTAAGGAGATGAGTCCTGGGTGTTATTTGGAAGGAATGATGCTAAAGCTGAAACTCCAGTACTTTGGCCACCTCATGCGAAGAGTTGACTCATTGGAAAAGACTCTGATGCTGGGAGAGATTGGGGGCAGGAGGAGAAGGGGACGACAGAGGATGAGATGGCTGGATGGCATCACTGACTCAATGGACGTGAGTTTGAGTGAACTCTGGGAGATGGTGATGGACAGGGAGGCCTGGCGTGCTGCAATTCATGAGGTCGTAAAGAGTCAGACACGACTGAGCGGCTGAACGAACTGAATGGATTCAGAGCCATTTCTGCTCCTAGCTACTGTTGATCTTTTCACTAAGTGACAGTAAGAATACTCACCCTCTTACCAAGCACCTTCCTGCCCTAGTCAGTTTAATCTTTGTGAGATGATTACTGTTACTATACGTCCATCTGACTGGAAATCACTATTTTTTCTATCTTCAAGCACCTGCAAGTTGCATGGAGGAAATTATCTGGACACACAGTAGTTTATTTGTGTGGAAAATACTTTAGCATATCTGACAGAGAATGCTGGCTTAACAGTTTTCTTTCCAAGTCACTTTGCTCCAGGAAAGGATATGGAAATCAGTTAATAGCCCATGAGTTTTTTTGCAGAAATGGAAAATGCACTAAGGATGGAATTTTTCAAAAAGAAAGAAAGAGGCAAATGCATATTGAGCTGGAATCAGAAGCTTTGAGTAGTGCTGTTTAACTTCCTTTTACCTAAACACATTTCTAGCAGTTTCCAACTAGCTTACCTCACTCAACTGAACTTAGAAATGACCAATATTTCACAATCGATAACTGATCTCCAAAGAATTCTGCCAGATTCCTTTTCCTTTGCTCACATCCATAGTTCACAAGTCATGACTTCCCATGGCTACTTTGTCCCATTTGAATTTCATAACTAGTTATTGATTATTCTTCTTGGCATTGATGTATAGCCTGATAAGCATACAGTGAATGCTTATTCATGGGCATAAAATACATCCAGTCCTAGTCCCAGGACTGTGCTTACAAAGTCCACTGACTCCCAAACAGAACAGGATGGCAAACTGTGACTTAGTACCCTGTGAAATAAAACCAACTGCTGGCCTTCAGCTCATTTTTAACTTCTAAAAGTTTATATTTTCTAAAATTGTATTTCTGATGAAATAACATCATAAATTCTACCCTGGATATGAGGCTTGGGCAACAACATACACACACCGTAAATGCATTCAGTGCTCTGGGGCATGTTTGGAAATATTGACTGCATTTAAAAACTAAAGCAAAAGAAAAAGAAGCTCCTAAAGCCCAAAACCATAATATTGTTAACTTTTGAAGGAAAAGAAAGAAAAATAAAGTTATTTAATGCATCCTAAAATTCCATGTAACATTATAGGCTGCTGCTGCTGCTGCTAAGTCGCTTCAGTTGTATCCAACTCTGTGTGACCCCAGAGACGTCAGCCCACCAGGCTCCCCTGTCCCTGGGATTCTCCAGGCAGGAACACTGGAGGTCAAAAGCGCAGGAGAAAGCCCTAAGGTGTTCACTGAGACTTAAGGGGATGCTGACAGGGCATCGCCCCAGGGGTCTCACATAACTATGACCAGATCAGTTGCCCTGGAGGTCTGTGGTTTCTTAAAATTTCCTCTGTGCCGCCTCCTCTCCTAGACTCTCCATCTCCTAGCCCAGGATTCTCGCTGCTTTTATCAGACATTACCAGTCTGAAGATGCCATATCACCCGGGAGCTGTTAACTGGGCTCAGCTGCCATATCACCTAGGGCCTAAGAGTACAACAGTGTCCAGCACACTGGTGTTGCAGAAATACAGGTGTGATTGTAGATGTGTACTGATGAGAAATGGGGAATACCTTTCACCCTTTAAGACATCCAATTTCTGTGGATGTCTTTGGTCTCAGTATCCTAGGAGTTGTTGTTGTTGTTGTTAGTGAAACAGCTCTCATCACTTAATATTCAGTCTCTCCTCCTTGCATTGATCTACAGTGAGTCCAACGGGGACCTGCCTGAAGAGAACTCCGAGTAGGAGATACCAAGTTCTACCCATCCCCTCTTGTGCAAATCAGAGCTTCTTATGAGATTATGTCCTGGCTTCCCCTTGATGAGGGATGTGACTTTGACCAACTATGGTGGACCTATCTGACATATGTCACCAGGCAGAAGAGTTATGATATCTAGCAGTGAACAGCTTAACTTCAAACAAGACCCTAATTACTCAGGAAAAGGAAGTGAAGCTGGTGAATGAATCATCTGACCACACTCAAGGGCAGATTTCAATATAAAATACCACTTTTTCAAACTGATTTGAGCTTTAGAAATTATGACTAAAATGTCATTGAGAAGGTCTTATATAATCTTTTTAAGTAGCATATATCTAAAGTAGTGAAAATATGATCAAGGTTACTGGATTTTGCTTGATCAAAGTAATTTTAATCCCAGATGCACTGAGATAAGCTTACTATCAAAATTAATCAGATGATTAAAGAAGATTCTGAAAACACTCTCCAAGTGGTCATAATACTTTTACTTTCCAATAGTATCTTTCTAACTAGAATAGAGTAGTGGGAAAACAGGAGCTAGGGTAGTGCTGAGCTAGTCTTCAAAATTAAATTCTGGTTTTGACATTTACTGACTATATATAAGTTTTCAAGCTTAGGCCCAAATTTCACTGTTAACAAATAGAGGGTGTAATCCTTACCTTGTATGGGTTTTTTCAGCAGGACTAATAAAAAATAAAAAATATCTTGCTCTACATTCAAATAAATAGCAGCTGATCAATAAATAGTTACTCTACTTAAAAATCAATAAATAACATGCCGTTCTTGATCTAGATGCCAAATCTTCATTCATTTCTCTTTTCTTAATCTTTTGTTTTATGAAGTAGGCTAGTCAGTCAGGGCATGGATAACTACAGGAAATGAGAGAGCAAGAACTAGAATTAGACTCTTGCTGAAGAGAGACATAGAGAGGGTAGAGAAAACAGAAGGGTGGGTACCTTCAATGTGAACACAATATCCAAAGTGGTCATCATCCATAAATCATCATACAGGTAAGCCCTTGGCATCAGGGACCCAGACAAAGCGACCAGTGGGCAGCCGTCACTGTTGGCTGGTATTGGAATCCAAGACACAAACCTGGTTTTCAAGCTCTGAGCAGAGAGAAGACAAAGCACTAGGCAAATCAGAGGCCCAGATCCTTCCCTTGGTAATAAACAGACTACCAAGCCAAGAGATTAGACAGAGAGAAAGTCAAAGCTCAGTACTTGAAAACAGATGCACAAATGTGATCTTGATTGAGCTGCAGATACATGAGGTAGAACCATCTGATGCTTCCTGTAAGATGTGAGGAGCAAGTTGGTAGCACCTACTGTCCTGGGGGAGGGAGGTGACCTCTGGACAAATATAAGGTATCAGATCATGTTGTATGGTCTAGCATATTAGGAAACCCAAGAAAGAACTGCTGAATTGAGTGTATGAAACCACAACCAAATAAAACAAATCTGAAGGAAAAGCCAAGAACTGAAGGATAAAATGGGTGACTTTTGCAATCACTAAGTCAGTGAAAGGGGAGCAGAGTGAAGTTGAGGAGCAGGACAGAGGAGATGCTTTCATTTTTAGAGGGATGTCTCTTTTATAGGGCAATGAAACTCCAGCATAATAAGGGAGGATAGCTGATTAAAGCAACCATATGTGACTGAAGATGAGCTGCTTGATGCTAAAACAGCTCCTAAGGACAGTGAAGTTTTAGGCAAAGGAGAAAGGACAGCATAGATACAGAGAGGGGTCTGACATGATCAAAAAGCAGCAGAGCCTGTTGTTATTCCTTAGGTGCCTAATCAACTGTTGCTATCTTTAACTTCCCAGTCCCAAGGCCAGGGTGTCAGAAGAGATCTGGACAAGGGACATGAGAGTCCATCCTTCACTAAAATGATACCCAGAGCAGTAACTAAACTGTCTGAGGCATAATTGGTCCATCTAAGAAACAAAACAGTTCTACCTACCTCACATGATTGTGTAGATGAGATCAGCATCTCTGAACCACATGGTAAATGTGGTCACTATGTACTGTTACTATGTGAGTTGTTTTGTGGAAGGTAATTTTTCTGAGTAGTTGGGCACTTAGAGCCCCAGGTTCAAATAAAATACAGGAAGGTGACATTTGGATATATAGGAAAACAACAGAATGGGAAAGACTAGAGATCTCTTCAAGAAAATTAGAGATATCAAGGGAACATTTTGTGCAAAGATGGGCTTGATAAAGTACAGAAATGGTCTGGATCTAACAGAAGCAGAAGATATTAAGAAGAGGTGGCAAGAATACACAGAAGAACTGTACAAAAAAGATCTTCAAACCCAGATAATCATGATGGTGTGATCACTCACCTAGGGCCAGACATCCTGGAAGGTGAAGTCAAGTGGGCCTTAGAAAGTATCACTACGAACAAAACTAGTGGAGGTAATGGAATTCCAGTCAAGCTATTTCAAATCCTAGAAGATGACTGTTAAAGTGCTGCACTCAATATGCCAGCAAATTTGGAAAACTCAGCAGTGGCCACAGGACTGGAAAAGGTCAATTTTCATTCCAATCCCAAAGAAAGGCAATGCCAAAGAATGCTCAGACTACTGCACAATTGCACTCATCTCACATGCTAGCAAATTAATGCTCAAAATTCTCCAGGCCAGGCTTCAGCAATATGTGAACTGTGAACATCCAGATGTTCAAGTTGGTTTTAGAAAAGGCAGAAGAACCAGAGATCAAATTGCCAAAATCTGTTGGATCATCGAAAAAGCAAGAGAGTTCCAGAAAAAAACATCTATTTCTGCTTTATTGACTATGTCAAAGCCTTTGACTGTGTGGATCACAATAAACTGTGGAAAATTCTGAAAGAGATGGGAATACTAGACCACCTGACCTGCCTCTGGAGAAATCTATATGCAGGTCAGGAAGCAACAGTTAGAACTAGACATGGACTAACAGATTGGTTTCAAATAGGAAAAGGAGTATGTCAAGGCTCCCTGCTTACTTAACTTATATGAAGAGTACATCATGAGAAATGCTGGGTTTGGAAGAAGCACAAGCTGGAATCAAGATTGCTGGGAGAAATATCAATAATCTCAAATATGCAGATGACACCACCCTTATGGCAGAAAGTGAAGAGGAAATAAAAAGCATCTTGATGAAAGTGAAAGAGGAGAGTGAAAAAGTTGACTTAAAGCTCAACTTTCATAAAACAAAGATCATGGCATCTGGTCCCATCACTTCATAGGAAATAGATGGGGTAACAGTGGAAACAGTGTCAGACTTTATTTCTGGGGGCTCCAAAATCACTGCAGATGGTGATTGCAGCCATGAAATTAAAAGACGCTTACTCTTGGAAGGAAACTTATGATCAACCTAGACAGCATAATCAAAAGCAGAGACATTACTTTGCCAACAAAGGTCTGTCTAGTCAAGGCTATGGTTTTTCCAGTAGTCATGTATGGATATAAGAGTTGGACTGTGAAGAAGGCTGAGTGCTTCTTCACAGAAGTGATGCTTTTGAACTGTGGTGTTGGAGAAGACTTTGAGAGTCCCTTAGACTGCAAGGAGATCCAATCAGTCCATTCTAAAGGAGATCAGTACTGTGTGTTCTTTGGAAGGAAGGATGCTAAAGCTGAAACTCCAATACTTTGGCCACCTCATGCAAAGAGTTGACTCATTGGAAAAGACTCTGATGCTGGGAGGGA
>SJXQ01003122.1:145685-207193 GCA_006408695.1 Aepyceros melampus | reverse complement strand
TCTCTCACTCCATCTTGACTTGCTCTCTCCCTTGCTCAATAGGTATAATCACAATGGCTTTTTCTTAGTCCTTAAGAAATCCTAGACCCTTTCTTCTTAGATGTGTTATTCCTTCTGTGTGAAATATTTTTTCTTTCCTCCCTGAGCCACTTGCTCATCCCTAAGTCATCTCTTCTCTTAATCCACTCACATTCATCTTTCTGGTTGCAGCCTAAATGTCATTTTCTCAAGTATCATCTCTGACACTCACCTCCAAATTTGATTTTGGTTTCTAATGTTAGTCTCCATCAAAAAAATTGCATTTATTTTTTAAAATATTCATTCATTTACTTATTTGACTCTGTCAGGTCTTAATTTTGGCTCAGATTCAGTAGTTGCAGCATGCAGGCTTAGTTGCCCTTTGCCATGGGGGATCCTAGCTCCCCAATCAAGGATCAAACCCACACCCCCTGCATTGGAAGGCAGTTTCTTAACCACTGAACAACCCTGCACATATTGTTAATTATAGGTATTATCACAATTTGAGATCATCAATCTACTTTTATTTATTTGGTTTACAACTTATTCCCATCACTACTCTGTAAGTGAATTCTGCTCTGTCACTACTTATGACAACAGGGATCAAATCTCATTTGTTTATCACTGAACACTCAGAAGTTAATAGTTTTCAGAGCTGAGTAGGTGCTCAGTACGTATCTGTTAAATGAATAAAATGTGTTCTTTGGGTCGACATTTCTGAGATAGTTGGCACTTTTAAGAAAACTACTTTGTGACTATGTAAATAGACATCTTAGGGGGATAACTCTTCCACTACAGGATAAAATTCAAGAACTCCACTCATCGGCAAACCACAGCCCCAAATCCATCTTCAGAAAAATCCTAAAACTGTATATTACTTCCACTTAAGAAATCTGTAAATTGTTCTCTACACCTTTCTTTGTATTTTATACAGCAGATTCTCATGGTTTCTAAAAAGTCAATTGAAACCAGGATGAATCAGACAGAAAAATTGCAATATTATTATTATTAATAAGGATGCTTTCCCTCAGATTTACTGAGAAGCAAATAATTTTCTTTTAAGAATAGAAATGAAATCTTATTTCTACTGTTCTTAATTGTTTTACCCTGGCTTTAAAACCATCAAGAGCAGCAAAGTAAAAACAAAAACATTTTGTGGCCTACATACTTGTTCCTTTTTTGGATATCTCCATGGTCAGAGGATCAAGAATTCTGAGAACTAAGTAAATAATAAAATAAGTAAACATCTGAAATAGAATAGACAACAACAAAAGCTCTTCAAAGGCTACACTACATGAAATGACTATTCTCTCTATATAAAATATCATTGTAATTCTGGCTTCTGATTTGCTGCAATCAAAACCCTAACAAAAATTCTACAGCGAGCTGTGGCTAAGAAATCATGTCTGTGATTACATACAGTGCAGGAAAAATTCTTTGGTGAATACCTATCACATGCATGAAGCTCTCCACTACTATTGCTGCATCCATAACAATTGAGAATAAAATAGGTCAGATAAACATCACTCAATCACATTTGCCTTTCCTCCTGGGATCAGAAACATCCCAGCTTTCTCCTGCTGCCCTGAGCCTGATATCAGCATTTTTTAAAAAAACCTGCAAGGTTGTGATTAACTATTTTCCCCCTCTGTCAATACTTTTAGTAAAAAAAAAAAAAAAATGAACTAAATAAATTAAATCAACAGATAAAAGAGCATATGAATGAATTAGGCATTGGTGTCTCTCATCACTGTCCTTTCTGTAAATGATAGATTAGCTGCTCATCTAAAATCTGTCAAGCAAAGGCTTTGAAAATTGAGATAAATTAAAAGAATTATAAGACAGTCCTGTTAGGCAGAAGTA
Organism: Aepyceros melampus; assembly: GCA_006408695.1. Taxonomy (NCBI): domain Eukaryota; kingdom Metazoa; phylum Chordata; class Mammalia; order Artiodactyla; family Bovidae; genus Aepyceros; species Aepyceros melampus. The sequence continues at coordinate 205,312 of SJXQ01003122.1, read as the reverse complement.
GATGACAGCATTATGTCCTGTAGCTATATTTCTTGAACTAAAGCCTATAAGCAATGATCTTAAATTTTTGAGATGAGCATTTTTCAAAATTATTGGGTTTTTTAATAAGTATGTTTTTACTCATTAAACTAAGCTCTTCAAGTCCTACTCCTTAATGCCCTTTCCCCAATATTTTTAGAAGTACACACTTTATGTTTGTACATTATTTCTGTTATATAGCCTCTCCAATAGTGTTATTGCAGGATTTAATGTTTTATGTGTAAAACAAACCAAAAAACCCACACATTTCTTGGAAAACACTGCTCCAGAAAAATTTCCATAAGCATAAGGCAGCCAGGAGAGCCCTCAGTCATTCATTTTTCCCCTCTCTCAGCCTTAGGCTGGAGAATTGTCAAAAAAGCAGAGTTGGCCATTTGTTAAAGGTAGCAAGACAGATTTTATTCAGGCTACTGCAGTAGGAGGGAGAGATTCCAGTATAAATTGTGCTCACCTGGAATCTGTGCACAGCTGTCTGGACATTTTAAAGGGAAGATGAGAGAGGAGGGAAGAGGAACACATGGAGGCTTGAGCAGAATCAGGGAAGTGGGAGTTTTCAAAAATCAGGTAGGGGGCTGCTTTCCAAGAACTGTTAGATGAGGTGGGTATAAGGTCAAGGTGTAACTCAAACAGTAAATTTTGGGGGCAACCTTGACTGTTCTCAGGCCGGAAAGTTAAAAGGGAAGGCTGGGTCATCCTAAGGATGTTAAAATTGCAAACTGTTAGTAATGATGCTAGTCAAGTCTCTTAGTGTAGAGTGTGGTAGATGAAAGGGAAATATGTGGATGAAATCATTTATGTTGAGAATCTGCAGTTTTCATGGGCCAAAACTGAGGCTTAGTGAGGAAGAAGAGTGCAGTGGAGCCTGACTAAAGTCAGCCAAGAAGACAGTCTGTTAGATTTCTTTCTGTCTTGTGTGAAATGCAGTGATCAGTCTGAATGACAAGATCTCTAGGCCCCGACTCAGTGAGGCCAACCACTCTCCTTCTGTAGGGTTTGGAATAGCATTGAGGTGAAGGAAGATAAATTAGTGGAGGTGGAGCAGAACAAAAAAGATAGCAAAGATGCTCACTAGGACCCCACGCTGATTCTAGGAACTGTTATAACTTTCCTCTACTCAAAGCAGTGAGACCATGAATCAACTTCCAGTTGGTTCTTTTATTATGTATATTTTTAGTGTGTGACGCGGGGTAAGGATTTGGCTTTTTATTCTCATTGATGGTTTGGAGTTTTAGGGAAAAAATACAGGAAAGAAAAGAAGAAATGCCATTTGTTACAATTCTCTGAAAGATATTGTAGTGCTTTCAGTTCTATCCTGGGCAGTAGGGTATGACTCTTCCTTAATCTACAAATATTCATATCCATCATAGATGAAATGTTGTCCTGCGGACTGGAGGATGTAGATTTGAGTATGTAAGAAGAAGGAAAGAGATAGACTTTCTCATAAGAACTTCCAGCCAAAGAGAAGGGGAGAGAGAAAGACTTTACAGAATTAAAGATGGTATATAACATATATAGATGTATCATAGGGATATGAGGAAAAGCAAATTATTTTGTTGCACTGAAGGACAAAGTATGTGAAAGGAAGTAGAAGAAATGATGCCTCAAGCAGATACCACTGAGCACTATGACATGAAAGATATCATTTAACACAGTCCTGGGCTCACAATGACATTTGTTGTTGCTTAGTTGCTCAGTTATGTCTGACTCTTTTGAGACTCCAGGGACTGTAGCCCACCAGACTCCTCTGTTCATGGGATTTCTCAGGCCAGAATGCTGGAAACGGTTGCCATTTCCGACTTCAGGGAATATTCCTGACCTCAAGGATTGAACCCCAGTCTCCTACACTGGAGAGAATTCTTTACCACTGATTGCACAGAGAACAGGGCTGTGGCTCTCTGAGCCACCCTGTACCATGAGAGAGAGTACTGCACTGCATGTCACTAGCCCAGGGAAACACCAAAATTCAACATCTGAAGTATGATTTCTACTGGATGCACATCAGTCTCAAATCACTGACATCAGGCTCTGAATTACTCACCTGCAATGCAACCAATAGAAGGTCAGCAAAGCAAGCAATGGGAGAAAAAGCACATATTCATAAAGATGGGTATGATTTCCTGGTGACAGAGTTTGTGTAGCAGAAGAAAGTGGAAGTGGAAAGCAAGGAGACAAGGCTAGGAAGATCTGTGCTTCCTGTCCAATCTTTATAAGAATGGATATATGCATAACTATAGAGAATGAATGATAAGGAGAAGGAGAAGAAGGAGGAGGAAGGGGAAGGGGAAGGACAGGGGAAAAAAAAGAAGAAGAGCTGGGAAAGGAGAAGGGAAGGAGGAGAAATGGGAAGGGGAAACAGAAACAGAGAAGAAGAAGAAAAGAAGGAGGAGGAGGAGGAAGAGTCAGTGAAGAAAAGGAGGAGGTGGAGGGAGGAGAGGGAGGGGGAGAGGCAGATCAGGAAAGACTGCAATGTGAAGGGTGTCACAACTGAGCTGAGCTGGAAAGTGGAAGATCTGAAGGTAGAGGGGATATCACCACATCCTTATTTAGGATTAGTTTACAGACTAGGTAGAGAATTTGAGAAAAACAAACATTTTACATTATTGCTGGCCCAGAGGCACAGAAGAGGGTCAATGAGGTAAAGACCCTGTATTGATATACATGTGACATTCAGTATAATTCAAATAAATTGAGTGCCCTTGATGGATCCCTTCTTTCTGCCAGAAACTAAACTAGAGGTAAACAAAGCGGAACCGTTAATCCTCTTTCCCACCTTCAGGGAGATTTCAATCCTCTTTCCCACCTTCAGGGAGATTTTAGGCTAGTGGGAAAGAGACAACCTGCATTTAAATAGCCGTATAGCAAGTGCTTCCAGGGGGGACTTGTGTGTGCATGCATGCTTGCTAAGTTGCTTCAGTCTTGTCTGACTTTTTGAGATCTTGTGGACCATAGCCCAGCAGGCTCCTCTGTCCATGGAATTCTCCAGGCAAGAATACTGGAGTGGGCTGCCATTCCCTTCTCCAGAGGCTCTTTCTGACCCAAGCATTGAACCTGGGTCTCCCTCATTTCAGGTAGATTCTTTACCATTTGAGCCATAGGGAAACTGTCAGAAGGGAAAGGCATAGGCAAATACACACAAGAAAGGAACATGGTGCATCTGAAGAAAAACGAACAAAGGCAAGATGAAGTCATATCCATACAAGTAATTTTCTCTGCACACCTAGCTGCTTACCTCATCTCTGTAAGCTTTAATTTGCTCGTATGCAAAATAAAAGCCTGAGACTTCATTACCTGGAGGCTCCTTGGTGTGTGCTTAGTCGCTTAGTTGTGTCTGACTCTGCAACCCCATAGACTGTAGCCCGCCAGGCTCCTTTGTCCATGGGAATTCTCCAAGCAAGAATATTGGAGTGGGCTGCCATTTCCTTCTCTAGGGGATCTTCCAAACTAGGGATCGAACCCAGGCCTCCCACATCACAAGCAGATTCTTTACCACCTGAGCACCAGGGCAGCTACCAGGGAGGCTCCTTAGCAATTCTAAGTGTCTAAGCCATTGTTCTGTAGTTGGCCAGGATAAGATTTAAAGATTCCAGGCATTCAAAAGAAGAATTAGCAGCTAATAGGCCTCTTCAACATTAATTTCCCATTTATTTTATTATCAAAATAAAATAATTTGTTTCCTATTTATTTTATCATCAAACTTACATTAAAACAAGTTAAGCAATTGTTTGAAACAAAGCTTCATTACTCAGAAAGCAGCGTTTCAGCTGTGCTGCGATTAAAAGACTTTTTGAAAAGCTCAGGAAGTATAGTTTTCTCCACATTGTTTTTCCTCTTCTCTACAAAAACCTTTTGTGCAGGTTCAAGTATAAGATTAGATACCAATTTGATTCTTGGTGTTATGCAACAGTCTTTAACACAGAAGTGAGATATGCACTTATCTAGAGGGAATATTTTTGAAAGAAATGCTTCTTTGTTTTTCTAAATTATCCAGACCAGAAATAGCTGGCTGATGTGTTGATATGCAGATAAATTATTTAGCCAGCACTGCCTTAATATCTTTCCACCATCCTGGGAATATTGAATTTGAAAAAAAAAAGAGAGAGAGAGAAACTTTATTTCCTAAAGAATAAACATCAGATGTTACATAGTCCCTTAAGGAATAAGAAAATTAGATAAGCTCCTCTTTTTTTTTTCCCCTCACAAAATGAAATTCCTTCTCTTCAAATACTGATAGAAAGTCCTCTCTAGATGGACCTGTTAGGATGTCAAAACGGAGGCCTTGAAAACAAAGTAAGTTACAGCCTTGCCTGGTTATGACCAAAACCAAGACTAATGTTCAATCACTTTCCAACTAAAACTGATGAAATAACAATTAACTATGTGAAGATGAGACTTCCAGTTGGCTCAGCAGTAAAGAACCCGCCTGTCAATGCAGGAGACACAGGAGATGCGGATTTGATCCCTAGGTGGGGAAGATCCCCTGAAGAAGGAGATGGCAACCCACTCCAGTGTTCTTGCCTGGGTAATCTCATGGACAGAGGAGCCTGGTGGGTGGCAGTCCACAGGGTCGCAAAGAGTTTGACAAGATTCACTGCACACATGCGTGCACGCACACACACACACATGTCAAAATGTAAAATACAACTGTCTTTTAAATCCTGCTGACTACATGGGCTGTTTTTTCTCTCCACTTGCCCTTCTAAATTCTCTAGCTTTCCATTCACACATTGAAAGACTTTTCACTGGACTAACCACTCAAATTTAAATGAAAATTCCAGTCAGATATACGTGGTTTTGTTTTTGGAATATCCTTTCCTCTGACAGAATTTGTGTTTTCCAATTTCAAGGCAAATGGGTTCTGTGTTCGGTTTGCCAAATTATAAATCCTGAAGCTGAAACCGTGTAACTCAAATCAGGACTAGAATTCACAGTCTCACACTTGGTCTCAGGACATAATGAAGCTCAAGTTCTTGATGTCTTATTGCAGAAAGAATTCAGTGAGAGACAAAGTGATAGGTAAGAAGTGGATTTATTTAGAGAGAAACACACCCCATAGAGAGAGTGTGGGCCATCTTAGAAGGCAAGAACAGCACCAGGGCATGGGGTTGTCAGTTTTTATAGGGGTGGGTATTTTCTTAAGCTAATGAGTGGAGGAATATTCCATCTATTTGGGGGAAGAGGTGAGAATTTTCAGGAATTGGGTCACTGCCCAATTTTTGATGTGAGTGTTGGACAATAAAGAAAAAGAAGGCTGAGAGGTAAAGAATTAACACTTTCAAATTGTGGTCTTGAGATTCCCTTGGACAGCAAGGAGATCAAACCAGTCAGTCCTAAAGGAAATCAACCCTAAATATTCATTGGAAGGAGTGATGCTTTTTTTCATAAAAGCTGAAGCTCCAATATTTTGCCCATCTGATGCAAAGAGCCGACTCACTAGAAAAGATCCTGATACCAGGAAAGATTGAGGGCTAGAGGAGAAAGAAGTGGATGACAGAGGATGAGATGGTTGGATGGCATCACTGACTCAAGGGATGTGAGTCTGAGCAAACTCCAGGAGGTAGCAAAGGACAGAGAAGCCCAGTGTGCTGCAGTCAATAGGGTTGAAAAAAGTCAGACACAACTTAGTGACTGATCAACAAGAATAACCACTTTTTGAACTTTATGGTTGGCCTTGGAACTGTCAAGGGGTCTGTGGGTGTGTCATTTAGCTTGCCACTGTGTTACAATGAGCATATACGGAGGCTCAAGGTCTAATGCAAGTTGAATCATCTGCCATCTTGGATGTATTTGGTTCTGATTAGTTTATGTCCTGTTCTTGGGCTGTGTCATTCTTTTAAAGGTTGAGCCCTTCCCTCTTCACTCCTATTTCAAAACCACGTTCTTGTCAATTAATGCCACCACTTTTCCATTGCCCCTCACTGGACCACTCGTCTTTTCTTTCCTTCTTTCCACACTTCCATCTTTGTTCACATTACTGTCAGCCTGAAAGTAAGACATCCCCTTCATTTTCTGCCCCCAAATATACAATTGCACTTATCTTTTTCTCAAGGTGATCCATGTACAATACCACGAGCTGATACTGGCTAAGAACATTTTTTCTTTAGAATGGGCTGCTGCTGCTCCATGCTCAGTCATATTTGACTCTGCAACCCCCATAGACTGTAGTCCACCAGGCTCCTCTTTCCATGCAAACTCCAGGTAAGAATACTGGAGTGGATAGCCATCTCCTACTCCAGGGGACTTTTCCCAACCAGGGGTCGAACCCATGTCTCCTGTGTCTCCTGCGTCAGCAGGTGGATTCTTTACCACTGGGACTATGCTATGTTAAAAATCAAATTCGCGCTTATAGCGTCTTTTGAGGCTGCTGCTCAAAGAAATGATTTCAGCTTTCACTGGCTCGCCACCTTGCTTGTCCTACTTTCCTCCATGGGAAGAGTAAGCCTTTCTACCTGTGACAAGGGCAGCTGCTCTTTTTGCCCATCAGCGTGTCCCTGCTGTGCATTTCTCTGGGCACTGCCAAGTTCTAGGCACCAAGGAAAGTGGCCTGCAGCACCTGCCACGTAGCTGCTAGAGCCCAGACGGGGCAATGTGTCTGCCTGCGGATCCTGCACCCACAAGTCCTTATGGCACGGAAAGACTGAGTCCAAAAGAGGCGAAATACATTTCATACCAACCCAGCGCACATCAATACCCTTCCCCAAACAGCGCAGAGGCACAGGGTGAGAACATTTGCAATCACACAGCTTTACTGGAGGGAGCATTCCAGGTGGTGAGGGGAGATATGAGCACCGAACAGACACAAGGTTAACCTTGCAGGTGGTCAGAGCAGGTGCGCACCCATGTGGTAAGACCTTAGGGGGCCTGGAAACATCTAAACACTAGTGCTAGGTCTAAAAGCACTCTACATGAAACGTTCAAAATATCACCGACGGAGATTCAGCCCTTTGCTGGGCTCCTGCTACCTGATGAAATACAAATACCTTCAGGAAAGGAGAGATTTTAAAATGTGCTCATCAATATCACTTTTGTGGGAAAGGGTTTATAGTTCTTCTGAAGTGCAGTCCCTTGGGTCACAGAGAGTTGAACACGACTGAGCAACTAAACGTTCACTTGTGAAATGCAGTATGCTTTTCTTGGTGGTAGGTCAAAAAATGTTTTCACCTAATAAAGGAGAAGAAAGAATGATAGGGGCATATGGATGTGAAAGGGAAGGTCTTGAAGAAAGCTTTGGTGAACAACCTGGCACAAGGATAGTTCAGTGTAGGGAAGGATCCAACTGGCAGTGCATTCTCTGAGTTCTGGAATCTTCATCCTGTTCTTATTGTATTCAAGTTGCATTAAGAGCAAACACATTGCTAAGGAACATGCCTTCCTTTTATTTTCCAGAGGGTATTACATCCCTCTAAATCCAAAGAAAACACCACAGTATAGTACATTTTACTTTCACATAGAATAACATTTCCATTTATATTTGAGGTTTTAAATAAATTTCTTAATACTGTGTATACTTTCTCAAGGCTCTTGATCGTGTTAATTATGCAGAATAATATGATTTGATCTTGAAAATGCAAACTCTAAGCATATGTCTTTGATATCTAGTGTTTACATGTTATGTATTTAAATTATAATTAGAAATTAATGAGTCAAATATACAAAGCATGCAGTACAAAAGAGAAACAAAATAGAAAAAGAAAATATGACCAAAATAGGGAAAGTTAGTACTATTACTTAGATTCTTTTCTCTGGGCATGTGAGCAGGCATGCTAAGTAGCTTCAGTCGTGTCTGACTCTTGGCGATCCCATGGACTGTAGCCCACCAGATTCCTCTGTCCATGAGATTCTCCAGGTAAAAATACTGGAGTCAGTCACATGCCCTCCTCCAGGGGATCTTCCTGACTCAGGGATGAAACCCATGTCTCCTATGTCTCCTGCATTGGCAGGTGGGTTCTTTGCTACTAGTGCCATCTGGGTAGCTGGTATTGCAAAAACAAAGCTTGGTTATTTTGTTAAATTATCAATTAATAATCTTACTGAATTTAATGATCGAATCCTTTCTTATTTTTTGAGTGATCGGATTCTATCAAAGTTAGAGAGTTTTCTAAGACAATTTTTACTCTCAGATTCAACCTCCATGATAGTGTTTCCTGTTAAATTTTCTCTGTCTTATATAGTGTATACATATGTTATCACAGGTTTTGTTGTAGGTTAATCCCTTATGGGCCGTCTACAAGTAAATAGTTAACAAATTGACTTTTTCTTTTGCTAAGAATTCACATTTTTCATTTAAGTAAAAAAAAAACAAAACGAAAAGATAGTGAGGCCAGGCCTCTGATTTCAGCTATAAAGCACTTTGATATAACTGGTCTCTTGTTTTTTCTTTTAGGTAGCATAACAAGGGGTTGCAATAGATAAACTCTAGGTCCTTTTTCAGATCAGAAATTCTAGACTAAAAATCAGATGATTAATTCCTGGAACAACATATCAGATTAGGAGTCTGAAACAGCCTATAATGTTATGTGACCGAAAGCTAAATAATAATAATTTGAAAATAGGACAAAACTTAATTTTATCCCACAAAAATTAAATACTATACAAATTATTAATTTTCTTGAAAATAGTGGATTAGTATTTTTAAAAGGAAAATGAGCCCTTGTTTTCTTTTTATAGTTTCTATCTCTTTATTTGTATTCACTATTTAGTGAGATAATGTTCTCCTGGTTTCTCTCAGTTCTTGATTCATGGATTAATTTGTTGCTTTGAATGTATTTAAGACAGTTGAATTAACATCTTTATCTAGTAAGTCCAATCTATGGGCTTCTTCAAGGATAGCTCCTGTTAATTTATTTTTTATGAATAGACCACATTTTGTTATTTCTTTACCTGCCTCATATGCTTTTTTGCTGCTGAAAATTGTATATTTTAATATTATAAGATAATGTGGCAATTTTGGAAATCAGATTCTCCCCCTTGCTAAGGGCTTTTTATTTGACTGTTATAGTGGCCATTGTATATTTATTTAATAATCATTCTGATTGAATTTTATAAAGTCTATATTCTCTGTTAAATGTATCCACTGAATTCTATATTTTATTGGCTTATGGGTTCATTAGTGATGGGACAGGGGTTTTAAAACCTGGCATAAAAAAGGACAAATAATTCTCTTATTCTCCGCAGATGGGCTTTGTGTATGTGAGGTACACGTTCAACACTGGGCCAGGCAATTTACAGCTGTGTTACAGTTTTTGCTTTCTGCTTTCACGAGTCTGAAGGTCAGCCAGATGTGAGCATTAAGGCTTCTTTAGATCTTCTCTGGGCATACACCATGACTTCTAGATTCTAAGAAATATGTCAGAACTTTTCACATACCTTTCCCTCTAAGCTTCTCATTCTCCAGCCTTATTTCCTAGGCATCCAGTTACTCTATTGTTCACCCCTGTTGTGTGTGTGTGTGTGTGTGTGTGTGTGTGTGTGTGTTTTCCCATAGCCCCAAACAGTAGAAACTAATACCTTTTCCTTTAAATGTTTTCAACAAATGCTTCATCTCAACACTGGGGGAGCTCAGAGTTAGGTGAGATGGCATCAATCCTTTGAGCCAGTACTGTTGAGAGCTCTCAGACAGCTTAAAACAAAGGATCACAGAACAAGGCTCACTGTGCCACAGTCTGCTATTATGTGGTATGAGCATCCATGTTTACTCTGGGCTGTTGTTCAAGGCTAATTACAAATATTGGGATGAGGGATGTGGCCAGGGTGAGTTAAAATGCCACAAAACTGTCTTATCAAGATTCAGCATCTTTTTATTTTCTTCTTAATTAAATATTTCCTGGTTGCTGTAAACTTCTAGTTAATTTCCAAACTCCCTAATAGTTTGATTCTAATAGTTTTTGCTGCTTATTCTCTGCTTGTGAAGGATTGCACTTTCCCCCCACTCTGCTATTTTTGCTGATGTCAGTTTGATTTTTGATAAGCGTATGAAATTGTGTACCTACCATTATAGCATAAACGTGATAAAAGGAGTCAGAATCAGTGTCTCATTCCAACTCATTCCCTAATAATCCTAACATTCTCATAAAATATGGAGTAGCAAGAGTGCATAAGTGATAAGTATTAAAGAGCAAAGAAAAAAAAAGAGCAAACATCATAGTTTGGAAAATAGTGCCCAGGAGAATTATGTAAAGGTCACAGGATATGAATAAATATTAATGCACTTATCATGCAAAATTGGAAAAAATGTGCTGTTACAACTGAAATATTATTCAAAGACAAGCATTGTAATTAAGGTTTCCTTTTCCCATGGCGATGGTAGAGAAATGCAGGTTTATTCTCAGCCTTTAGCCAGTTCATAATCATTTTAAAAATTCAAATGTAATTCTTGTTGCAATAATGCTTAAAGACAGAATGAATAAGTAGTTAATTCCTCAAAAGCATGGCATTCAATCTGCTAAACATTCATATTCCCCATCTAGCATGTTCAGGAATGCTGTAATATCAGTTCACAGTTTTAATCCTCAGAAATTTACAGCTAACTGAAAACACTATCGGCTCATCTTCTTTTGGGGACACTAGACGTTTTTGGATGATTTATCTCTGGCACTCAGATGGTAAAGAATTTGTCTGCAATGCAGGAAATCCAGGTTCAGTCCCTGGGTCAGGAAGATCCCATGGAGAAGGGAATGGCTACCCACTCCAGTATTCTTGACTGGACAATCCCATGAACAGAGGAGCCTGTGGCTGCAGTCCATGGGGTCACAAAGAGTCGGACGCGTCTGATCAACTAACACTTTCACTTTCCATAGACAGCTAGCATCTATATTTGGGTCAAAATGTTCTTCTCTGTCCGCTTCAGACTTCCTTTGTATTATCCAATTAACCAGAATAGTTTTTGTGGACTACCTTGCATTCGAGACCTAGGATGATTGTAGTTCCATCACAGCTAATCTGTTTAGCTTCTACTTCAATGATATTTCGGCTTCCTTGTGGCTCAGACAGTAAAGAATCTGCTTGTGAATGAAGGGGATTTGGGTTCGATCCCTGGGTTGGAAAGATTCCTTGAAGAAGGGCATGGCAACCTACTCCAGTATTCTTGCCTGGAGAATCCCATGGGCAGAGTATCCTGGCGGGATATAGTCCATGGGGTCACAAAGAATTGAACACAGCTGAATGACTCACACACACACACACACACACACTCACACACTGATAACTGCTCCATGTCACTACAATATATAAACATTAGCAAACATTTAGGGGGGCAAGTTGGTTCTAAACCCCGTGTCAGACAGAGGGATGATTGTCTTTAAGGTATTCTCCCAAAGGGCTTCCTAAAATAAAATTTGATTCCAAACCAAACAGATCTTAACTCTGACATGTTTTCTCTGGTTTCCTTTGTATTTTAAATCTTGCTCAAAATTGCAAAATTATGTATTAAAATAAATACACTAAGGTTATAAGGAATAAAACAGGAAATGAATCTATAACTTTGTACTGCTTTCCTTTGCCAAACAACAGAAACTTTTTAAGGATGATGTAGTTAACTTTGATTTTCTTTAATTATCAAAAAATGTCAAGAATAAATGGAAGATTCAGAAAGATCATTATCTGATTGGGTTAAAAATTTTAAATTGCTTACTTTTCCATTGATAGACAAGCAGAACATTAAAATAATGCACATGTAGTGTTTTTAAAATTTTTCAATTTTGTTAAGTAAAATGCCAAAATAAATTAGGTCATGGATTAAAAAGCATTAAGAAGTGCATATTAATATTCATATCAAAAAGTACCTTGCCATGAGAAATATAAATATATAATAGTACTTACATAAAATATTTCTTCAACAGTAAAAATGATGACAAACATTAGCAGCAGATGAACTGAGATATTTAGCTATGACAGTAAAAGAGGCTCAATTTTGAAATATGAAATTTTTTACTGTTTGATGGTACAAAGTCTTGCTTTCTTTATATCCTCCATAAAAGTATGCACACTATCAGATAAATAATGGCTTTTCAGTAAAGACTTATTGAAATAAGCTAAATCAGATTGAAGTCACATAATAACTATTTCTTCTTATCATTTTGGCCACTATGAAAGGAGACAAAGTAGCTGAAGAAATCTTTATGAGGAGATTATTTTCAATTTAAACCAGAAGAAAGTGTTTCAGAGGTGCTCCTATACAATATGAAGTATACTCAGGATTTTCAAGTGGGTATAGTTGCAAGTCCCTGGAGGAGGGAATGGCAACTCACTCTAGTATTCTTGCCTGGAGAATCCCATAGACAGAGGAGCCTGGCAGGCTATAGTCCATAGGGTCACAAATAGACACGACGAAGCGCCAAAGCATGCGTATTTGCAAGCATGGAACTACTTATTTACCACATCATGATACATCTTGCTTCTGTGCCTTTGCTCATAGACTTCTTTTTAATTTTTTAAAGTTTTTTTTTAATGTGAATCATTTTAAAAGTCTTTATTGAATTTGTTACAGTATTGTTTCTGTTTTCAGTTTTGGTTTCTTGGCCTCAAGGCGTGTGGGATCTCAGCTTCCCAACCAGGCATTGAACCCACACCCCCTGCACTGGAAGACAAAGTCTTAAACACTGCACCACCAGGGAAGTCCCTTAGAGATGCCTTTTGACCAGAAAGTGTTTTCCTCAGTTCTTTGCCTGGTTAGTTGTTCTTTCTTCAAGATTCAGTTCAATTTTCACTTCCTTTCAGAAACCCTGCCTTATCATTCAGGCTGAGTTAGGTCCTCTTCATTTGTACTCTTGTTTTTGTCTCTTCTTCCCTGGTGACTCAGTAGTAAAGAACCCACCTGACAATGCAGGAGACACAGATTCAACCCCTGGACTGGGAAGATCCCCTGGAGAAGGGAAAGGCAACCCACTCCAGTATCCTTGCCTGGAGAATCCCATGGACAGAGGAGCCTGGTCGGCTATAGTCTATAAGGTTGCCAGGCTACAGTCTACAAGGTTGCAAAGAGTCAGAGACAATTTAGCAATTAAATAGCAACAACCAGTAGCTTGGAAGTGATTTAAGATAAGCAATGATGTACTTATAATTTTTTTTTTCTTGTATCTCTCCTGATCCTTGAAATATCATGGACCCTGTATTGCTATTTGTTAAAAAAAATTGAAAGAATTATGCTTAAACAAAAATTACAGTCCTATTTGGTTAACAGTAATTTTCATATTTAAACCTGATAATATGTACAAAGGGAAAAAAAGCAAAATTGTTTTTATGTAAGATACAATTATTTATCTATCAGTAGGACATGTGTACCCACTCCAGTATTCTTGCTTGGAGAATCCCAGGGATAGGGGAGTAGGGGAACCTGGTGGGCTGCCGTCTTGGGGTCGCACAGAGTCAGCCACGACTGAAATGACTTAGCAGCAGCAGCAGCAGATGTGTTACCTCCCAAAAACTCCAGGAGGAGTTTGAGCCAAGCCAGTGTTTGAGCCGGGAATCAAGATGGGTCTGATAACCTATATAGGCTTGCTTCTGCCAGGTGGCGCTAGTGGTAAAGAACCTGCCTGGCAATGCAGGAGACAGGAGTTCAGTCCCTGGGTCAGGAAGATCCCCTGGAGGAGGGCATGGCAATCCACTCCAGTATTCTTGCCTGGAGAATCTCATGGACAGAGGAACCTGGCAGGTTACAGTCCATGGGGTCGCAGAGAGTCAGACACAACTGAGTGACTGAGCACACAGGACATTTGTTATTGTTTTCAGCTTTGTGTCACTTCAAGTTACATCCAGGGACGTCTCTAGTGGTCCAAAGGCTAACACTTCATGAGCCCAACGCAAGGTGACTTGGTTCAGTCCCTGGTCAGGGAACTAGTTCCCACATGCCCAAACTGAAAGAGCCCAAGTGCTGCAACTAAGACTTGGAGCTGACAAATAAACAAACAAAAAATAAAAAGTCCTACACTTCTAGTCCATGAAAAGGTGTTGGGTGAGGTGGAGTAAATTTAGCCCTTATTTATCCTCAGGGAAAATACCCCCTGATTACAAAGAAAATATGAAATAGATAGGCATGTTTGATAGTCAATAAAACTAAGAGACAACTAATTTTTGAAACACAAAATCGGAATGAAGAGTCCCCAAACAATGAAAATCAAACAAGCATTTAAAAGAATAAAGTGTAGACACCCACTGTAGCAGATATGGAAAAAGCTGGCATAGCATACTTCTCCAGGGTGATACCCAAACCCAGAAATCTCATATCTGGACTTGGTTTGTTTCTGAGGAGAAATTGAGGATCACCTGTGCTTAGTTCCTCAGTCGTGTCTGACTCTTTGTGACCCCGCCAGGCTCCTGTGTCCATGGGGATTCTCCAGGCAAGAATACTAGAGTGGGTTGCCACGGCCTCCTCCGGGGATCTTCCCAACCCAGGGACTGAACCCAGGTCTCCTGCATTGCAGGCAGTCTTTACTGTCTGAGCCATCAGAGAAGCCCAAGGATCACCTAGACAGGCCATGTTTGCAGAAAACCATCCATTACATGGAATAGGCTGAGTAATCTCCACATTGTGAGAAGCCCAACAATGCCAAATTTGGGCAAGTGTGAAGTAGAGACTAAAAAAAGAAAACTTATACCATTATTCTATGACATGAGAAGAATCTCTGCTAGCCTGAAATATGGACCTGGCTTTCTCTGACACACACAAAAATCTAAAAAATAGCTGCTCAGAAAGAAATTCCATTCCTCAAGACAGCAATATAGAAAAGAGAGTGGGATTTTTAGAAAAATAACACACACACATGCAACCAGAGGCAAGAAAAGAAAATAAATGGCAAATGAAGAAAATATAATGGAAAAAAGTCTTGCATTAAAACATATGAAAATTGTGATCAAACATTTTCCCAAGAACTGAAAACACTTAGAGTAAGTAGGCTTATAATGGGAAAGCACTAAATAGAGATGAAAGACCTCAGGAATAAAATGGCAATGAGAATACTATAAAATATTTATTAGTAGAGGTCAAGGAAGAAGTAAAAGGAAAATAAATTAATGTAGAAACTTAACAGCCTTTATATACATAAGCATCCATTTTGAAGAGATAATGAAAGAAAAGTTCACGATTTCAGTGACAGCAACATGCATGAAATATTTAGGACAAAATGTAGAAAGAAATAGTTGTGATTCTTTTTTAAAAATCCATAAAACATTACTAAAGGGCCGAAAAGGAGAATTATACAAATGAAAAGTCATATTTTTGAAATACTATCATATAGCATACATTGACATATAGATATCAGTTCTAAGTTGATAAAAGAAAAATTGTACTTTTCAAATGAAGGAGCTAGTTCTTAAATTCATACAGAAACCTCTGTCACTAGTAACCAAAATACTGAAGAGTCATGAGAAATGACCCTGTTAGATATCAAAATGTATTTAAAGTGATGACAATTAAAATAGTTTTGCACTGGCACATGAATGTATAAATCAATAGAACAGAATAAAAATATACTAATAATTTAAACATATAAAAACATTATGATATAATCACTATTTCAAAACAGGAAAGCAATATTATTTTTCAAATAATATTGAAGAGGATAGCTACTTGGAAATGCAAACAAACAAAAAATCTAGAACTTTTTATTCAGAAATGAATTTTAGATTGATCAAATGTAAAAATGCAACCAGAAATTATTTTTTAAAAGACCAGATTTTTTAAATTCCAGGAAAGTTAAGGCTTTTCTAAGTATGCAGTAAGTCCTTGAAGTCATTAAAATAGATGGTTGATTCAATCAATTTCTTAAAAATAATTCTTTACTGATTCAAAATAAATAAAATCAAAAGCTGATCTAAGCAGGAAGAATTAAAATTTATAAAACATCAAAGGGCTAGCCCTTATATGGAAAATTTCCCTACAAACCTATAGTTAAAAGTCCAACAATACAATTAAAAAATGCAAAAGATAAGAAAAACAGTTCATGGAAAAGTGAAAACACTTAAATAAATATTCAGACTGAAGCTGCAATGAGATACTGTCTTCATCTCTTCAATTGGCAAAGACCCAAATGCACACAGACAAGATCCGATGATGTACTGCGTCGGCCATGGTTTGGGAAAAGCAGACACCCTCACACACTGATGATGGAATGTAAATTAATACCACTCTCCATGAAGGCAATTTGGAAATAAAATTTAAAAACTCAGATATTTTTAGACTTGGTGATCATACTTCTAGAAATTTGTTCAATTGAAACTCACATAGTGCAACCTGACATATAAGATGTTATTGTGGCAAATGATTTGCAGTAACTTAACTCTGTAATTTAACAGAAGATTGGTCAAAGAAGTTTGTTATACTGTATATTAGAAAATATTCAGCCATTTATAAAAAGAATAAAGCAGTATTATAAACTGATAGAAAAAGGCTGCAAAATTAAGTGGAAAAAAAAACAGGATTTAAACAATGTATTTAGTATGCTAAAAATTTCATTAAAAAGGAAAAAATGTGTATATTCTATAATTACTCATATTTACATAGAATATTTCTGAGAGAACACTCAAGGATGCAATAGCAACAGTTATTTTTAGAGAAAGAAACATGAAGGCTGGGAGACAGTGTCATGAAAGAAACCTTCACAGAATATTTTGTTGGTTTCAAATTTTATACCACAGGTTTATTCATTTATTTTAAAGAAAGAAAAGGATGGTGTAGAGAGCTTTGATTTTGGGTCAAATACTTAAATTTTCTGTGACCTATTTTCCTTGTCTGTAAAATGGGAATAAAATTTCTGTCTATGCTATAAGGCTGTTATAAAGTCTTGACTCATTAATACATGTAAGGCAACTAGAGTACTTAACATAGAAAAGTGCTTTATTAATTAACATTTTCTCATTAAAATAAAAGGGTAACACACACAAAAACAGATGTACTGGGTATCAGTAACATGCAGAGCTGACTGGACTGAAGGGCTGAGACAGTTTAGAAAAAGACATCATGACAAAGTTGGATTCAAACTGGGGCTGAGCTTCTGTGATAGCAGTCACTGAACTTCTTAGAGAATGCAGGTACCTATCAATTTAGTTTTCACCAATCTGACCCTACAGGTGCCATTCCAGAGGGTCTGGACTTACACAAGGACCACCACCAGCATCACCACCAACCTCATCCCTACCACCACCACCACCACTACAAAGTGTGAATGCAATATAGGGAGAAAAAATACTAGCTGAGAAGCAGAAAAACACACAAGGTCACCTAGCGCTGATGACCTTCAGAATGCATAAACCAGGTAGAGTTGAAGAAGACACAGCACAGACAGGGTTCCAGGAGAGAGATCCCATTTTCAGAGGGGTAGGGACCAGCGGGAGAGAAGTTTCTGTCCAGGGAACAGAAATAGACGCTTCCTGAACTCAGCCTCCAGTGTCAGCAGTTCTTCACTGAGCTGAGTCACATCCACTGAGCCAGTTCTTGGCTGAGCCTGATAAAAAAAGAATTGGCCCTCCTGGGCCAAACAGAGTTGTCTCTCTCTGATATTAGGGTTTTGTATCCTTTATGTGTCCTCCTCAAAGAACTTTACTACTACTACCTTAGTGAGTGTGTGCACGTTCAGTGGCTCCCCTCTCTTTGCAGCCCTGTGGACTGTAGCCCGCCAGGCTCCTCTGTCCGTGGGATTCTTCAGGCAAGAAGACTGGAATGGATTGTCAAGCCCTCCTATAGGGGATCTTCCCAACCCAGGGATAGAGACGGTGTCTCCTGCACCTCCTGCATTGCAGGCAGTTTCTTTTCCCACTGAGCCACCTGGGAAGCCTTACTACCTCTGAGTGTATTTGCCTAACTGGTGAGTAGCCACGGTGAGGTCACACTGAGAAATGTAGTGAGAGTTTGGGTTTATTCTGGTATACCCAGAGACAACTGTAAGCGTGTGATGTGCTCCTCTGAGAAGGTAAATTCAACAGGATCCATTAGTCTGTGTAATTATACAATTCAAATTGGAAGCAAGTTTTCATCTTTGGGCAATAAAAAAAAATAACTTCTGAATCTTCCATGCATGTACAAATTCAACTAAGATTTGTGGGATAACTAGTGTGAACGAGACACACTACGCAGTGCTTTCTCACCACGTGCTCTCTTTCTGGAAACAGAAGGCAGAGAGAGGATGGGGCTAAATTCAGCTTGGTGGTCTTGTTCTGAGCTGAGGTTTAGGCTGCTCCCCAAATTCTCTTTAATGCCTTTCTATGCTATCCTTCAAAAGGATGAACTCTCAACACTCTCTCTTTGTATTCTATCAGTTTCCATCTTTGACACATTTTCTTCACACTCACGTACAGTGGGTTTGGGTTTGGTGGGGTTTTTTGTTTTTTCCTCCTGGATTTCTCTCTTAATGTTTTTTCATCCTGCTTCTTTGAAATAGGGGAAAAAAAGAAAAAGAAAGTTTGCCTTGGTCTTCATTTCTACCCTAGCCTTTCTGGTTACTTTATCTTAAATCAAAGTTGTTGATCACTATCCTCAAATAATCTCCTTTTATTAACTGAGGCAGAGACAAATAGACATCTGTGACTACTAGGGGGAAATGGAATTTCTTGTAAGAATGAAAAGAGCCATTCAGACATTCTTAGCATCTAATAGTAAGAAAATAAGTTTTCATCTTTAAACTTCCAGCCAACAATGTGCTCGGTCTCATTCACCTCCCTTAAAAGAAAATCTGCTTGACTATTGAGCAAATATCTATGCCAGAAAATTGATACTCTTAGTTTTTAATCAGTGAGGGGTTTTGGTTTTGTTTTTGGTGTTCTTTTGGGAGGTGGGTGTGTGATTTTTGGAGATCTATAAAGACATCTATAGGATTGTTATAGAAATTGCTGTTTAAAGCTTTCTTAATCTGGAAAGAAGTGGTTATGAATGAGGATGTACAAGTCACTATCAATTTTCTTCAAGCTGGTCCATGTCTGTTTATCCTTTTGCTGTATGTGATGACACGCATTGCAGTCTATGTGAAAATGTCCCAGCCGCCAGTAAGAAAAGCTTAATAATGTATTTGCAGTCCATCTTCCTCCAGACAAGTGCATGCCATCTATTTGCTGGGTTGTGTAACCAGCTCTCAGATGGGGCACATGGTTGGCTGCAAATGGTTCTGTCTGACATCTTTCTGTTCCTCCTCATATTGATATTTAGCCCCTGAAAGCCTGGTCTGCATTTTCAAAACATACCAGAAGTGAGGAATCAGTTGTGTGATGTTGGGAGGAAAATGTCATGACCTTGATTATAACTGTCATTTCTGAAGGGGAAATTATAGACATGAAATTCTTCAGGGTCAGAATCTGTGCAGAGCACATCTAACTCAGAAGGGTGTTTTCCGGTCGGTCTGTGGGTAAGTTTAAACCTAAACTGCAAGGGAACCCTGCAGGCATTCTTTGTGCCCTGGTCAAAGCTCTTTGCTTCTGCACCAGGATCATATACCAGATGATCCCTGCCTTGAATAAGGAGGAAGATGTATTCATAAGAGTCTAAATTAACCTGACCTTAAAAAAACGTTAAGAAAACGATTGAATTTACAGGTTTACTTTCATTCTGAATTATTTATTTATTTATTACTAACTCTAGTCTCATTTACAAACATCTTGGAACTTATTAATGTGATGATCTTTTGCTCTAGAATGGAATGCAAGCAAATCTAATGTGGAAAATGTACCCGTTAGATACCAGTTTGGAAGCCACTCAAATAACTTCCTACAAAGCCTCTATAAAGGGTTTCCCAAGTGGCGCTAGTGGTAAAGAATTCGTCTGCCAATGCAGGAGATGCAAGAGACCTGGGTTCAACCCCTAGGTTGGAAAGATCCTCTGGAGGAGGGCATGGCAATCCACTCCAGTATTCTTGCCTGGAAAATTCCATGGACAGAGGAATAGTCCATGGGGTTGCAAAGAGTTGCATGTGACTGAGCACTCACACACACACACACACACACACACACACACACACACACAGTCTCTTTAGTTTCAGGGCACAGACTCCAAGGGCAACATCACAGAAAGGCACTAATGTGCTTCTATGTTCTGCTGTCCTCAGCTTCACCTTCCTTCTGTCTTCCTGAAACACTAAACTCCAAAAGGCTAAGACCATGGGACAGACACCTGTCTGTGAGAACACCAACTGAGCCTCTGGAAAATAAAAAACAGTAGGAAACAAAAAGAATTGCCTAAGCATAGAACATTATTTCATAGAATGTTCTGATTAGTATCACTCTGGTTTTGCCTTCTCCATCCAGGCTCATAGCTGGTGCTTATTTCCATGGCCCAGAGGAATGATTTGGCAGAATGAAATTACATTCTCTCCCCTACCTATTTTCTGCAGAGATTTCACACATTGACTAAACATAATATCATGCCACACTAAGAATCTTGAGGTTTAAAATTCCTCTCCAGGTTCTGTGAAGAATACTAAAAAACCAGGGGGGCAGTGATTTTTTTGAGCTGAAATTTTGTCTTAGCACTTTCATAGTCAATTTTAGGAAATCTCAAAATTATGTTTTCATACACAGAATCACCGATGTAGTCACCTTGGGATGACATCTAAACGTTCTTTAGAGACAAAAATCCCTTCAACGTGGCAGGACCTGTGGCCCTTGGGGTCAGATGTGCAACCTATGTAGGGATTTTCCTTCTACTATCTCTCATGCGTGTGCGCTAAGTCTCTTCAGTCGTGTATGACTCTTTTCGACCCAGTGGACAGTAGTCCACCAGTCTCCTCTGTCCATTGGATTCTCCAGGCAAGAATACTGGAGTGGGTTGCCATGCCCTCCTCCAGGGGCTCTTCCTGACCCAGGGATAGAACCTGAGTCTGTTAGGTCTCCTACATTGGCAGGTGGGTTCTTTAGCACTGATCCTATCTGGGAAGCCCTTACTATTTGGTACCATGAATTTATATTCTACATGACATTGGGTTCTTCTTGGTTGTCGTATGAAAAGGGAATTATTTAACTTTAGCATTCTGAAAGACTCATGGTCCTTCCTTGGCAAGGCACTACCTTTGAACTAAGATAGAGGATTTTCTTCTTGTCTACATCACTTGAATTGTTGATGGGCGCCCCATGGAGTGTGTTCAGAAAGCATAGAGCCATCCTATATCTATTCATGAGGGAAAACTATTCTAATCCAATTGCATCCTTTACAGGAAGGGTTGTGAGAGCACAGGCGGAACACACATCATGAAAGCACATATTGGTCACATAGTGCTGCTGTCAGCAAAGACCTTAATGGGCTTAGAGAAGGATATGGACGCTGCAGAAAATGCTATCCATCATCAGCTATGGCAACAGTAAAGTACCAAAGAGAATGAGAATGAAAAGGTGGAAGAGAAAGAGAATGGGAGCCAATTCAGAAGACTAGGATAATAGAAGTGAACTGTTTCAGTTTGGGGAGTGAAAAATTATACTTACATAAAAGTGAAAGTGTTACTTGTTCAGTCATGTCTGACTCTTTGCAACTCTATGAACTGTGGCCCACCAGGCTCCTCTGTCCATGGGATTCTCCAGGCAAGAGCACTGCAATGGGTAGCTATTCTCCAGGGATTCCGTGACCCAGAGATTAAACCAGAGTCTCCTGCATTGCAGGCAAATTCTTAACCATCTCAGCTAGTAGAGAAGCCACCCCTTTACAGAAGGCCTCCAAATTACATCCTAATAATTTTATATAAGTCTCTCCCCAAAAATACCTGCATAAGCCCTTCCCTCCCAAAAAATTCTCAATGGAAATGTCAAAATTGTTCAAGGTCAGAGATTTTATCTTCAGTTCAGTTCAGTTCAGTTGCTCAGTCATGTCCAACTCTTTGTAGCCCCATGGACTGCAGCACATCAGGCTTCCCTGTCCATCACCAATTCCTTGAGTTTACTCAAACTCATATCCTTTGAGTTGGTGATGCCATCCAGCCATCTTATCCTCTGTTGTCCCCTTCTCCTCCCACCTTCAATCTCTCCCAACATCAGGGTCTTTTCCAGTGAGTCAGCTCTTCTCATCAGATGGCCAAAGTATTGGAGTTTCAGCTTCAGCATCAGCCTTTCCAATGAATATTCAGGACTTATTTCCTTTAGGATAGACTGGTTGAATCTTCTTGCTATCCAAGGGACTTTCAATAGTCTTCTCCAACACCACAGTCCAATTCTTCATCTCTCAGATTTCTTTATAGTCCAACTCTCACACCCATACAAGACTACTGGAAAAACCATAGCTTTGACTGGATGGACCTTTTTTGGCAAAGTAATGTCTCTGTTTTTTAATATGCTGTCTAGGATGGTCATAGCTTTTCTTCCAAGGAACAAGCATCTTTTAATTTCATGGCTACAGCCACATTCTGCAGTGATTTTGGAGCCCCCAAAAATAAAGTCAGCCACTGTTTCCATTGTTTCCCCACCTATTTGCCATGAAGTAATGGGACCAGATGCCATGATCTTCGTTTTCTGAATGTGAAAATGTTGACTTTTTCACTCTCCTTTTTCACTTTCATCAAGAGGCTCTTTAGTTCTTCTCCACTTTCTGCCATAAGTGTGCTGTCATCTGCATATCTGAGGTTATTGATATTTCTCCCGGCAATCTTATTAATGGGACCAGATGCCATGATCTTCGTTTTCTGAATGTGAAAATGTTGACTTTTTCACTCTCCTTTTTCACTTTCATCAAGAGGCTCTTTAGTTCTTCTCCACTTTCTGCCATAAGTGTGCTGTCATCTGCATATCTGAGGTTATTGATATTTCTCCCGGCAATCTTAATTCCAGCTTGTGCTTCATTCAGCCTGGCATTTTGCATGATGTACTCTGCATAGAAGTTAAATAAGCAGGGTGACAATATACAGCCTTGGCATACTCCTTCAGTCTGTTGTTCCATGTCCAGTTCTAACTGTTGCTTCTTGACCTGCATACAGATTTCTCAGGAAGCAGGTCAGGTAGTCTGATATTCTCATCTCTTGAAAAATTTTCCACAGTTTGTTGTGATCCACACAGTCAAAGGCTTTGGCATAGTCAATAAAGCAGAAGTAGACTTTTTCTGGAACTCTCTTGCTTTTTTGATGATCCAGCAAATGTTGGCAATTTGATCTCTGGTTCCTCTGTCTTTTCTAAATCCACCTTGAACATCTGGAAGTTCACAGTTCACATACTGCTGAAGCCTTGCTTGGAGAATTTTGAGCATTTCTTTGCTAGTGTGAGATGAGTGCAATTGTGCAGTAGTTTGAACATTCTTTGGCGTTGTCTTTCTCTGGGACTGAAATGAAAACTGACCTTTTCCAGTCCTGTGGCTACTGCTGAGTTTTCCAAATTTGCTGGCATATTGAGTGCAGCACTTTCATAGCATCATCGTTTAGGATTTCAAATAGCTCAGCTGGAATTCCATCACCTCCACTAGTTTTGTTCATAGTGACGCTTCCTAAGGCCCACTTGACTTCACATTCCAGGATGTCTGGCTCAAGGTGAGTGATCACACCATCGTGATTATATGGGTAGAAGCACAAGCTGGAATCAAGATTGCCAGGAGAAATATCAATAACCTCAGATGTGCAGATGACACCACCTTTATGGCAGAAAGTGAAGAGGAACTACAAAGCCTCTTGATGAAAGTGAAAGAGGAGAGTGAAAAAGTTGGCTTAAAGCTCAACATTCAGAAAACGAAGATCATGGCATCCGGTCCCATCACTTCATGGCAAATAGATGGGGAAACAGTGGAAACAGTGTCAGACTTTATTTTTTTGGGCTTCAAAATTACTGCAGATGGTGATTGCAGCTATGAAATTAAAAGACACTCCTTGGAAGAAAGTTATGACCAATCTAGATAGCATATTCAAAAGCAGAGACATTACTTAGCCAACAAAGGTCCATCTAGTCAAGGCTATGGTTTTTCCAGTGGTCATGTATGGATGTGAGAGTTGGACTGTGAAGAAAGCTGAGCACCAAAGAATTGATGCTTTTGAGCTATGGTGTTGGAGAAGACTCTTGAGAATCCCCTGAACTGCAAGGAGATTCAACCAGTCCATTCAAAAGGAAATCAGTCCTAGGTGTTCTTTGTAAGGACTGATGCTGAAGCTGAAACTTCAGTACTTTGGCTACCTCATGCGAAGAGTTGACTCATTGGAAAAGACTCTGATGCTGGGAGGGATTGGGGACAGGAGGGGACTAGGGGACGACAGAGGATGAGATGATTAGATGGAGTCACCGACTCGACGGACATGAGTTTGAATGAACTCCAGGAGTTTGTGATGGACAAGGAGGCCTGGCATGCCGCAATTCATGGGGTCTCAAAGAGTCGGCTGAACTGAGCGACTGAACTGAACTGAAAGATCTTTTTTGTATAGTTTTTTCTGTGTATTCTTGCCACCTCTTCTTAATATCTTCTGCTTCTATTAGGTCCATACCATTTATGTCCTTTATGTGCCCATCTTTGCATGAAATATTCTTTTGGTAGCTCTAATTTTCTTAAAGTGATCTCTAGTCTTTCCCATTCTATTGTTTTCCTCTATTTCTTTGCACTGATCACTGAGGAAGGCTTGCTTATCTCTCCTTGATAGTCTTTGGAACTCTGCATTCAAATAGATATATGTTTCCTTTTCTTGAATTTTATATTTGAATATTTGTACCATTGAGTCAATTCTTATGTTTAATGAGATTGAGTTACTGAATGGGGGTGACATCTTGAGATACTCCACTTAAGTGTAGGAAGGAACACAAATGAAGAGCCAGTTTTCTCACATTCTTATTTTGAAGCACACTATTCAGCAACAGGAGGGTTGTGAACTTGTTTGACAATTACATTCAGCAGGTATATCAATATAAAGTGTTAACAGCTACTCCTTGTTGAGGGATGCTCTCTGAAACCATGCACTGGCAGGGGGAGTTAGAGGCTACTCATCTACCTCAGGCTTCCCAGGTTGCACTAGTGGTAAATAATCCGCCTGTCCAGTGCAGGAGACATAAGAGACGTGGTTTCCATCCCTGTGCTGGGACGATCCCTTGGAGGTGGGCACACCAATCTACTCCTATGTTCTAGCCTAGGGAGTCCCATGGACAGAGGAGTGTGGCAGACTATAGTCCATGGGGTCACAAAGAGTCAGACATGACTGAAGAAGCGACCGAGCACACACACACATCTACCTCATGTAAATAAATGTACTATGCCAATGGGACAGAAAAAAAGTATAAGAAATCATTTCTCAGCATGAGCTTTGAGAGTAACACTAGCATGATCTTCACTCAGGAAAACTACTTAGAAAACTTCCCTTCAAAACAAACCTTACTGAAGAACTAAATATAATGTATCCACTGCTTGACTAAGAGAAAAAAACTGATACCTTAGGGTCATTAGGTCTGGAATTTCCTTCATCATTAACACTGATTCTTTTTGCTTTCACATTTGGTGCTGAAAAACCTGGGGTTAATTACTAGATTATTCTCATTTACATCAAAGATGTTTCATTGCTCCTAGGGCTTTAGAACTTAAGATAGTCATTTGAGAGGAATAGGTAATAGGAATTAAAATGAATAAAATAATGTTTTCAAACATCTTCTTTATGTAGTTCATTAGTTTTAAAATGTGTTGTTTGAATTGAATCAATATATTGAAATTGAGAAAGATGAGATGGACAGAAAGTATAACTACCAATATTGTAGGAAATGTTATAGGTCAAAGAAATTTTCAGTATCAAAAAAAAAAGCAATTAGGGCAATTAAATGTGTAATTTGAAAGGTCAAAATGTTTCCAGGTTTAGGGTTCTTGTTCATCATTATTCTCACACACAAAAAACTTAACTATTGCTAATCTCTCTTTTACAACCAATCCAGCAAATTATTTTATATATATATCCTGGGTCTGGAAGATCCCCTGGAGGAGGGCATGGCAACCCACTCCAGTACTCTTGCCTGGAGAATTCCATGGACAGAGGAGCCTTGTGGGCTATGGGCACAGTCCACAGCATAGCAAATAGTCAGACAAGACTGAAGCAACTTAGCACACACACAAACATATTTCTAAATATAATTATATATTGTTATATGCATATACATATGCGTACATATATTTGTCAGAAACTACAGCTCACATGCTTTCTTAGTATATGATGAAATACATTTGACTATTTTTGTCTTTTTGAAAATGCATGATATCAAAGCTCCACAAGTGTAGAGACTATGATTATTTTGTTCCCTCTTGTTTGCTCAGTGGTTGGCATGTAACAGGAATAAATTGTGTTAAGGGAATTAATGCAGTGACCATTTCATGATGATGGAATTCTCCAGAGAAGAAGGCACATTTTAAAGGCATCATTTTTCAAATAAGTCTCTTCATCTGGAACTGTGAGTCTAGTGATCCAAGTAGTTTCATGTTTCTTTTCTAGAAGTTGTTTTGCCAATGAATACCACTGTAATTTGAACAGTTTCTTTCTTTGCAGTGTACTTCAGTGCAAGCTCTGTGAGTGGACAATTCTCCCATTAATAAGTTGTCTCCTTCGGGGGTTTTCAAAACATCATCTCATTCACACATTTAAAAATATTAGGGTTGCCATTCTCTTCCTCTAATAAATTATTCATGCTAGAGTCAAAAAATATGATATATTACATTGAAACCTAGCTTGAAATAATTTAATTGATAAAGAGACTGTAAGATAAATTTAGTTAATTTTGACAACAGTTTATTATAATCATAAGTGAAAATTGTTTTAGAACTAGACAAAATTAACTCGATCAAGGGCATCTACCATAG
Source organism: Aepyceros melampus (assembly GCA_006408695.1). Taxonomy (NCBI): domain Eukaryota; kingdom Metazoa; phylum Chordata; class Mammalia; order Artiodactyla; family Bovidae; genus Aepyceros; species Aepyceros melampus. The sequence goes on along the minus strand of SJXQ01003122.1, from coordinate 178,587 downwards.
ATTTACAAATTTTTATGCAACTGGAGTGTCAGCATATTTGAATCTGATAACCACAGAAATATGCCAAAGGATAGAGGGATCCCAGATGTTTTATTAGACAGAATGGGGGATTAAGTGCTCTAAACACGCCTTGTGCATTTTTACATGTCTATATTAATATTAGAATATTAATACTTCTATACTAATGCATTCCCCCATGGCACATCAAATTTACCTTGTAGGTAGGTTGATTCCATACATAATCATGTGTGTGGATAATGGATCACGTATTTCAACCTGCCTCTGAATTGATTTAACAAAATTGAAAAACACTAGAAAGACTGATTTCCTTCATTATTTGAATTACTAGATTGAAACAGAAGACACCTATGCATATTGTTAATGTTTATTTCTTGCATTCTTTAAAATTTATAAAATTAGATATGCTTAAATATTTCTTAATTTTGAAAGTGGAGTTGTTTCTAGAGCCACAAGAAAATCTTAAATTAAAATACAGCACACAGGTAATCCTGTACATTTGGAAATTACTCATCAACCAAAATACGTATTCTCAAAGAAATAACAGAGTGCTATTTTCCAAAGTCATTAAATCATGTTTGAAAGAAAATATTTATAAAGATTGATTATAAAACATTGCAAATACTTATTCTAAAATACTAGAAAAAAAAATGAGACTAATGTTTTCCACATTATGAATATAATTATGTAAAAATGTCTAGAAAAAAATGACTGGAAGGATGTACCTCAAAATCAAACCTGCTATTGTTTTAATTAGTAGGGAAAAAATGGCTTTTCTCTTTTATACTACTATTTATTATCTAATCACCTATAATTGCAGTATCATTTTATATGTACACATAGAATAGATTTTATTTTAAAATGCAAGTTTAATTCTTGCCTTTTTTTCGCTTTAAATTTCTTCTCAATGTGATGTTTTTTCCTGTTTTGATCCTTTTGCTTTTGTTAGCTGTACTATTTTCTCTGCTGTTCTCTTCTCATTTGTTTCTCAGAATTGTCTCTGGATCCCTACTCAGTCATTGTTCTTCTCTCTTCACTGCTTGCTTCTTTAATCCCAGCTTTTGTCACATTCTGGTTCTTTGTTTTCATCTCTGCCCTTGATGACAGCTCAGCCAGTTTTCACCCATAATCACGCACTATCTTTTTTTTCTGACCCTTCAGCCTTCTCTATTTCTAAAGAGAGAATGTTAAATTAATAGCAAACAAATAGCTTGTTAATGATGTGATTTATCATCTTCTAATCTGTTCTTGCAAAGATCTTTTTCAACAATAGAAATTTTGTTGAGTCTTCAGTGCCCGTGGAATTATCTTCTTTCCAATGGGACTGGCCAGCTTGTTCTGTCTTACAGTGTTTTAAAATTCATATACATTCTTTTCCTCTTGCTCCTTTTCTGCTATTTTCTATTGTGCTTTTTCTTTTTCCATCACCCTTTTCCATATTGCTGTCAACCCATCATACCACTTTTGTGCTTTCCAAAAATTTGAAAACTGTCATCAGTAACTGAGCACATATCCAGGGAAACCCCTTGATTAAGATGCTAAGTAAAGAATGCTGTGTTGAGAATGTGGTCTTTAAAGCAGATAGACTTGGGCCTAATTCTCAACTATGTGACTTTTGTCAGTGACCAAATCTCTCTCAACCTTGAAAGTGAAAGAGTTAGTCACTCAGTCATGTCCAACTCTTTGCAACCCCATGAACTTGCAGCCCATCAGGCTCCTCTGTCTGTGGAATTCTCCAGACAAGAATAGTGGAGTGGGTTGCCATTTCCTTCTCTAGGAGATCTTCCTGAACCAGGCCTCCTGCATTGCAGGCAGATTCTTTACCATCTGAGCCACCAGGAAACCTTGATTCTCGCTTATTTTCAAACAGAGGCAAGCATGTTCTCATAAGCTTCTTGTGGGTATTGAGTGAAAGATCATGGGTAAATGTGCTCTGTACACTCTGAAGGACTGACCAGCCTTGCTCTCTGCCATCTGGTCCATACCTCTCCCTTTTTCTCTCTTCAACACTCCACTCTATTCACTGCTAAATGTTACATTCCGGCTACACTGAGTATGCAACTCCCTGAAAATACCTTGCTATTTTTGATGTTGGGTTTGCTTGGAGTATTAGCGATCCTCTCTCAACCTGGCAAAGTTTTCCTTATCTTCAATTTCAATGGAAATGTTGGTGTCTCCAAAATCCCTCCTGTCTTACTCCCCCAATCTCACCCCACCCCACTGGGCTAGAGGCTTCCTCTATGTTACTCTCTGCCCTCTGTATTTCTCTGTAATTTTTCTCACATGACTCTTTATCTCTCTCATCAGTTTTCTAAGCTATGAGTTCTTTGCCACTTTATCTCTTCTCTCGATACCCCAGTGTCTAATGGTGTATCTCATGTGCTACAGACATTCTATAAACACTGGATGAATAATTGGCATTCAATGAATGCCAGTGAAATTATTTGCAGCAGCAGGTCATTTAATCTTATTATTGCATTGAATTAAAACACAGAAAAAATAGATACATAGATGATATATAGGTCCTCCTTCACATGGGTACTGCATATTTGCCATAAAGTGGTTGATTCCACAGTCAATACAAAGACTATTTTATTCTTCATGGGCTTTTTCTGTCCTGAAGCAGTACCCAGGTGCCCTGGGAGAAAAGACTACAGATTTCAGGGAAGGCATTGAGTTTGGTGATAGAGGAGGGGAAGAAAAAAAAAAAAGTCAGAGAAATGTTAAAGAATTAACATGAAATGTATGTAATCCCAAAATGGAGTAATTTGACTAGAGAACAGTAAACCTGCAGAAAGGAAGCCTAAATAATTACTGTTCACTTCCAGACAGTTCCTTGAATTGGATTCATATTGAGCTAAGGCTATCAGAATTAGAGGCAGCTGTATAATCCGAGTGTCGTGCAGCATACAGAATCAGATTGAGTGCTTGAGCGTCTGCACCCCAGGAAATTGATTTGACGACTATGTCAATTACTTCTGGCACCAAGCTTTCTGTGGGTTGCATTACAACTGCTCTCTTGGTCAGCTGTGACTTCCTCCCCATCCACGCCTATTGTTTTAGATTTATTTACTGCACCGGCAATCATAAATCATGGACTTTTTTCCTATACCATCTGGAACTCTGGTGTCATTGTTTGGGTCACTTTTGATTGCTCGCTCTTATTCTCAGCTACGCCAAGGCTGATGTATCTTGAATTATGAAAGACTTCCACCAGGAGCTGACCTATTTGTGAGCAACCTTTCAGCATCTACATATGTTTATTTTCTCCAACACATAGCTGCGTAAAATAAAAATTGTATTCTCTAACCCTCTAGGGATTTATTTCTTTGCGTACGATACTGAATTTTTAAAGATCACAATTTGCCTAACAGTTTGCTTGCCAACTCTCTGTGCATTTCCATTATACTCACAAGGTCAAATGTAACAGGAGGATCGTCATTTTTTCCTTGGTGCTGGGAATGTAATTTTCCCAATATTCTCACCCCAACTCAATCCCTACCAGAATATTCCAATTTGAGCCTAAAATTAGAATTAAGTTTGTTACTTTGCTTTAAAAAACAACAACAACAACAACAAATAGTGCTTAAGCAATGAAGCTAACATACTTTTTGTCTCTTTTTATTCTGGGTTCCCTATTCTAAAAACAGGGGTTAACTACTCCACCACTTTCCCAACAATCTTACTCGAAAACATTTTAGCAGTGTTCTTTTTCCGACCAATGACGCTGATGTCTACCTGCACTGACAATGTCAGCAGATTGCTTTCATTTTGTGCAGATGGTTCACTGGCAGTCCAGATCAAATCTGAAACTGTGCTATCAAGCAGTTTTTATCTAGAGAAGCAATTTGAATATTGGAATTTTGTTGAATTTCCCAGGCCACAGCTGCTTGCATCTGACATCTGCTTCAATTTTTGGAGCAGCCAATTTTTTTCTGGCAATCTCAAGGTTGAATTTTGTAGGGCTGTGTTCATAATTACTTAGTCCTCATCAAGGATCCTTCCCTAAGGAGGGTAATGATCCCCATTGCACTGTGCATGGTAGAATCCTGACTCTTTTCTATAGCTCCTTTTTAACATCAAATGCCAACTTAACTATGATTAGGCAAATCTCCATTTTCCTACACCTTTTCCCATATAAGAAACTTTATCAGGGCTTCCTTGCTGGCTCCGTGGTAAAGAATCTTCCTGCTAATGAGGAGATGAGGGTTCAATCCCTGGGTTGGGAAGATCTTCTTGAGGAGGAAATGGCAACCCACTATAATATTCTTGCCATGGATAGAGAAGCCTGGGAGACTATAGTCTATGGGGTCGCGAAAGAGTTGGAAATGACTTACCAACTAAACAATAAAAAACAAATGTCATCAACTATCATTTGTTGCAGTCACTATCAAATTGAAGGGAGACAAATGAAGTATCATTGTTATAATTTTCTTAAGTTATCCATGAATCTTCAGTAGATATAAGAATGCAACATGAATTTCTCATTGCTCAAGGATCCTAGAGAGGCTATGGATATCAAGGTATTTCTTTTCTCCAAGACACAGCCCAAAAGAATGTAGTCTAATTAACGTTACATCTTGCTATATGAAAACTACCATTTCACGTCTTTGACAGTAGCGCCTACTTACATAATGGCATGTCAAATTACATCTGATCATTTTCTGTGATGTTAGGTTTGCAACGCTCCAATAAGACATGATATCATCAAAGCAACATAGTAGATACTTGAAAAACTTTCCTATTTGTTGCTTCACCATCAACCTTTCAAAATGCAAAGTGACACAACATATGTGTTGAGTACAGTATATTTAAGGTGTTTCAACCATTGCTTGTTTCTAAATGATTTTTAATCTACCTATAAGGCCCAAAGATGCGCCGTGTTAGTTATTAACATATTGTCATATTTCTAGATCATCTGAATAACAGATCTAGCAAGAAAGAAAAGAGTAATATTATAAGAGTGCCTGTGATTTGCTATTGAAAGAAATCATAAAAAGCACACCATTTTCTCTTTGTTGTTCAAAGTTTGAATATTAGCATGTTGTGCCTTTGCTTTTAAAGAAAAGTATAATAAAGGGCACTGCTGGCAAGGTGTGATATTACTTTAGACATGTGTCTGCTATGTTCCCATCTTCCTTTTACTTCCTCCCTGTTTACCCAGCTAAGGAGAAGAGTGATGAACAGTTTGACTGGTGTTATTTTTGGTCAAGAAGCTTAGAAAGAGGAGATTCCTTGATCTTTTGCTAGGCACATTTGCAGTTCTTTTCCTTAGACTTTTCAGAGCTAGATAATCAGAGTATTTGGCTCAAGATTCCCATATACAATGGGTCTTTAAAATATATCAAGGCAAAAAGATAAAATACACCACAAGGCTGGTACTGACGGGCTTTCAGTGATAAGATTTTATTTTAGATTTTCACCATCAGAGAAAAATGTGGAAAGCCAAAAAGATGAGGTTGTAGTGCAGAATTCTGAAGGTTAAAATGGGACATTCAAGTCAGAGTTATTTCTCTAGTATATTAGCAATAATAGTTCTTGTTGAACAGAAACAAATGTTAAGCAAGAAAAAATTATTTTCTGCAATTAAGAAGACTCAGAAGGCAATCTTTTATTTGTGTTTGTCTCATTTGTTTTAGATTTACCAAAATAAAGGGGAGTTTTGGATCATTGGTGAAAATCCAAAGTATCATCAGTGACTGAAAAAGTGAAGTGAATGAGACATCAAAGAAACATGCATTATAATGCTGTTTAACATTTTATTAAGATAGCTATTGTATGGCAATGCATAAAACAGTGGATATTGGGCTCATTACATCAGTACTATCTTGGCACTTTCTGAGGTCACTCTAGTCATCTTTTATTCATGCTGTCACTGGAAATGGAGTTATGCTAATAGAGCTGGGTCAGCCTACGGAGGCATAAGGAGAGGTTGAACATAAATCCCAGGCAGTAGGTTCATCAACAGTCAGGACTGTAGCAGTGAAACTGCACCAAACAGGGCAGAGAGGCCCAGTTTGAAATCATTGTCCTCTGGTCCCTCGATGACCACATGTCAGGTAAATCCCATGTGACCTATTCATTCACCATCCATTCATTCGTTTATTCATTCATGCCCACTAACAAAACAAAAACAGCAATGTAGAAGTAAGAGTTCTCATCTCAACCCTTTCCAAAACAAGGTATATCTCTACCATTTATAGAGCTTTAAAAGCCAGAGATTGGTGCCAGATTTGGGTTCGAGATGTAAAAACCACAAAAAAATTATCATGCATCTTTTGAAAATATTTTAACATACTCATCTTAAAATTTGCCATTATTTTGTTCTCTTTCTAGTTCTTCCTTTCAGTTCAGCAATTTCTAACATCTCAGCTAAATAAAGTTTGACTTAGTTTCTCTATGGCCCACTTTTCATTATCTTGTGATAAATGACTGAGATATCATCCAAAGGAGACATTTCAATGGATTTTGCAAGGGTATTATTTTCTTTTCTGAATACTATGGATGATGAGGATGGTGCACGCTCAGTCGTGTCTACTTGTGACCCCTATGGACTGCAGCCTGCCAGGCTCCTCTGTTCATAGGATTCTCCAGGCAAGAATACTGGAGTGGTTTGCCGTTTCTTGCTTCAAGGGATCTTACCTATCCAGTGCTGCCTCTCCTGCTTGGCAAGCAGATTCTTCACCACTGAGCCACCTGGGAAGCCCTGCTTAAAAGAATATATTGTCTAAAGTAAATTAATATTTTTAAAAGTGTATCTTTACTAAATCTTTAAATAATTTAAAGAAGTGAAACAATTCTCTTATTTATACAAACTAATTTTATATGTCTCACTAAACACTGGCAAAACCACCATGTGTGCTTATTATATGTGATTATATTTAACTGATGAAATAAAACATGTGTTCTTTTCATTGAAAGATTATTACACATTGAGAAATTTCTAATTTGAAAACTAAAGACTTAATTTAATTTTAAAAGATAACTTTAAACAGAATAACTGACTCCTTAGTTACTCCAAGCAGTCAATAATGAGTTAATGTTAGATAAACTCAGTGCATGTATATATTGCTCTTATTGTTCATAATGGGTCTAAATAAAATGTCAAGAGGTATGGAATATATATGGGAGCAAATGCTGATAATGACAAAGCCAGGCTTGTCAACAACAGTGTTAAAACCAATGTGCTTAATTAAAAAAGTGAAGTCAATTAAAATCAAAATAACAATGCAGTATGTACAAATGTTGGAATAATCATTAGGCTTGCTGAATAATGGAAGAGTATAGAATTTTTTTTAATGGAACAGCAGGGGCGATACATTACACAAAGCAACAATCTACAACAATATGACAATCGAATTACTTCAGCCCCATTAGGCAGGTGCAGAGGATTAATTAACATGAATTTTTCCAGTGAAAAGGAAAAAATATAACTTTTTTCCCCTCCAATAACACTAAAGTTTACATTCCTTCCGACCCTATATTTAGGATTTTTAGAATGGCAACCTATGAATGGCAAACATCCATGATTTTAAAAAGTTAGAGTTTACTAGTCAAAGAAGATTTCTGTTTATTTCCCATATAAATTGTGAGCAATATAGGAAAGATATCTATGGAGCCCTTGTGGTATAATGCTAACTTGTAAAATGTACTTTGCCTGTATGCATTGCTTTTGATTTTTTAGGGATTAAAAACAAAATAATAAAGGATTTGCACTAGTTTCGTATGGTCTAATCTAATTCAGAGATAAAAGGCATTCCAGAAAGCCCTGGGCAATATTTGTTATCTTATTTCCAGCTCAAATTCAAAACAAATTGTGACCTCGAGTTTAAAGTGAAGAGAGAGTCTGCTCAGTAAAATGCCAATAGAAATGAAAGTAAATTCACATTTCCTCATGAAGGGCAAAGAGTTTAAGATCTCTTTGCTACTTTCTCTGACAAAAATATCCTGTTTTAAAACAGTAAGATAAAAATCTGACTCTTTCATTTACTTCCAATGGGAACCATTTAATTTATACTGAGATAAATGGCTATGTACTGGAAGGGCTGAAACTTTTTATGTCTTTTCTTACCATCAAGAAATTGAAAAATGAAAACCCCTCATCCTCAGATGACCTCTTCAATTTAGATAGGTCTGAATCAACTAATATGTGTGGAGGTTTTCATAGGAGAGGTGACTTAGTTTAGAAAAGATAATTGTTCGCCCTCATAGGAGGCCGTTTATCTTTAGTCCTGAAGTACTTTACTGGCAAGGTCTCATTAATGCCTATTTAGCTTTTAAGAAAGTCTTTCTTCCTCATTTTGAAGAAAGAGGCACCAGATTTCTCCAGATGCAGCAAGGTATAAATGTTCTCCTGAAGGTCATCTTGTAGAATCAGTGGAAGAATCAGAATAGACCCATTGATTCTCCTGTGGTGACGTTTTGTGGGTTGGTGGGTAGACATGTCACATATGTCAAGAGGAGGGTGGACATGGCTGACGATGTGAACTAAAATCATTATTCTATGGAAGCCATCACTTTGCAATTCCAAAACCATCTATCCATATTTTATTCATAGGTTACTATGAAAAGTAGACCATTGAAGTAGAAAAGAGAGTTTTAAAAAATTTAGTTTGGCCCCATTTTTACTAGGAGAAACAAAGAATCTCACAGGAAATTTTCAGTTCCCAGTGATTATCAGTTCTCAATTATCCAAAATCTGAGTCTTGAATTGGTATAATATCAAGGGATTTTATACGTACAAAAGTTTGGCCCTAATGTGAGAAATGCAATCAAGTATTTTCCCATGTGGTCTGGAACTGAAAGCACAGAGTATGAAATTTCTAGTTGGGCTATTGGCCAAAACATTTCTTTCTTCATCCTTAGCATGCAACTCAGCAAAATGTCAGAATGACAGTTTTTAGATGATTTGGAAAGATAGTCAATGTTCTCAATTTATGAGAGCTATTGCACAGTAAAATAAAATATTGGTAAGAAAAAGGTCATCTTTATTGATAACAAGTCAACAAGAATGCAGTAGGTTTAACATATAGACAAATAACACATTTTTACATGCTAAGTATTAACACTCAAAATTAATTCTATCTTTTAAAATGTAGGTTTAAAGGCATTATAAAAGCATAGATGGGTATTTATAAGAACTCACATAAACTGAGGGATTTAGAGTAACTCAATCTAAGTAGAACTATGTCTCCTATGGTTTGTGGTTTGATCTAGTGGAGTGAAAAGAGACACACAGAATCAAATTGCATCAGATCATAAAATTGAATGTATGAAGACTATGTGGGAAAACAAGTTAATAATAAATGCCACACTGTAACAGCCAACAGGCACATGAAGAGATGCTCAACACCCCTAATTATTTTGAAATGAAAATCAAAACTATAATGAGGTCCACCTTCCACTAGTCAGAATGGCCATCATTAAAATGTCTACAAACAACAAATGGAGAGGCTGTGGAGAAAACAGAACCCTCCTACACTGTTGGTGGGAATGGTAAGTTGGTAGAGCCACTATGGAGAACAGTATGCAGGTTCTTTAAAAAACTAAAAATAGAGTTGGCATATCATCCAGCAATCCCACTCCTGGACATATATTCAGACAAAACTATAAAAGAAACATATACCCCTGTATTTGTCAGAGCGCTATTTATAATAGCCAAGATATATGTGCTTAGTTGCTCAGTTGTGTCTAACTCTTTGCAACTCCATGGATTGTAGCCCTTCAGGCTTCTCTGTCCATGAGGATTCTCCAGGCAAGAATACTGGAGTGGGTTGTCATGCACTACTGAAGGGAATCTTCCCAACCCAGGAGTTAAACCCAGGTCTGCACTGCAGGAGAATTCTTTACCAACTGAGTCACCAGGGAAACCCAAGACATGGAAGCAACCTGAATGTCCAGCAACACATGAATGGATAAAGAAGGTATATATATACACAATGCAATACGACAATGAGAGAAAAGGGACAATTATGGATGCTAAAATGTCAGGCCTTGGCCTGGAATCAGTTCCTGAGGAAGTTCTTACCACTCTATTGCTGCTAAGTTGCTTCAGTCATGTCCAACTCTGTGCGATCCCATAGACAGCAGCCCACCAGGCTCCCCTGTCCCTGTGATTCTCCAGGCAAGAACACTGAAGTGGGTTGCCATTCTCTTCTCCAATGCATGAAAGTGAAAAGTGAAAGTGAAGTCGTTCAGTTGTTTCTGACCTTCAGTGACCCCACAGACTGCAGTCTTCCAGGCTCCTCCATCCGTGGGATTTTCCAGGCAAGGGTACTGGAGTGGGGTGGCATTGCCTTCTCCAACTGCTCTGTTAGAAAAATGAAAAATTGAAAAGAGAGTTTTTCATAAAGTCAATACATCTCAAGAAATCTATCAGTTTGAGATTGTCTTTCCTGCATTTATGCTAATTAAAATGTTTTTAATTTATAAAATGTTAGTGATTACAGCTGATAAGTTATTTAACTTTTTAATATACTTGTATGGGAAATTTGGAATGTCCTTAACCATATAATAATTACTGTTTTCAAGAGAGGTACCAGATATGATTCTAGTATTTTAATAAACATCAGATTTTGATATTTTAGTAAAAACTAAATTTTAATAAATAAATGTCACAGTTGCTTTTCTTAATATTAACTGAATTCCTACCTAAAATATTTTCAAGTATATTTTTACATACATATTTGCTGAACATTTTTAAAAGATTCATTTCACCATAATCAGAATTTTTACTGAAATATTTCAGAGCTCAATATTCAGCAATAACTAACTGAAAAATGTAATTTAGTAAATTATCTTTCAAATATGAAGACAAATATTTGCAATTTTCCTACTATGAGTTATATAAAATTAACATAGTTTTACCTAGGTAAAATATAAGCTTATATCTTACTTAGTAATACATATTTTTCAAAGATAAAATGTGAAAATAAACATCAAGAACAAAAGCAGTCACACAAAAAGTGTTCTAGGGTTATTTTCTTTTCCAAAGACTAACATTCTCAAGTAAAAACAAATTCCTAACTTCTGAAATACTATCATATACTGAAACATATTAGATACATTTTTAAAATATAATTTTGAAGGCATATTTCCTAAGAGTGATTCTTTGGAAACCTATTTAGATAATTCATCTTCACCATATATTTAGATTTCAAATCACTGGTATTTAAAAATATATAATCAAATGATATGCCTTCCTCTAAAGCTTTTATATTAGCAGGAAATTAAACATGTTTATTATTTTTTTATGCTGTCTACCAGTTTACCATGGGCTTCCCTGGTGACTCAGATGGTAAAGAATCTGCCTGCAATGCAAGCAACCTGGGATTGATGCCTGGGTCAGGAGGTCCCTTGGATTAGAGAATGGCTACCCATTCCAGTATTCTTGATTTGAGAATTCCACAGACAGAGGAGCCTGGCGGGCTACAGTCCATGAGGTCACAGAGTTGGACATGACTAAGCAACTAAAACTTTCACTTTCACTTTCACTTTACCATAAGTAGATAGAATTGCACGTATTAAAAATGAGAGATTTAGATATGTTTGTTGATTTTAGCTCCATTCTCCCATGGTTGTCATCAAAATTTCTTTATCATAAAAAGAAGCCCTAAAGTAGTAAGAGACATAGGTATATGGAAACTTAATCGTTCTTTTTTAGTCTTCTATTTTTTTTACTTTCCTTCAACTTTTGCAGGATATGGAGAGGAAAGCAGTCTTTGTAATGACAGAGCTGACCAATGTACTCTTAGGGAAAAGACTCATTTTCTTCAAGACTGAAAAAAGGCAGATTTTGACACCTTAACTATAGGTGTAAAATTTATAATTAACCTCTAGAAATGAGCTTTACTCTCTGGCCAGTGACAGTGAGATACACTGCCCAATACTGACAATATCTTAGCTGTATATACCAACACATCCATCCTTTTAGCAATTTGATATTTACATCAAAATGGACTTGAGTAATATGTAATGGCTAATTACTTAGAGCTGCAAATGCATATGTCAATAGTGACAGAGAGTAGTTTTCACTTTTAGCTTAAATCTCCAAATAAATCCTTTTTGCTAATTCAGATATTAAAAACATCCCTTTGTGTGATTCTTCAAAAATGCATTTCAAGGTTACAAAATCCAGGGAAAAACATATTATAAGTGAACCAGAGATTTCAGAATATCATGAAGATTGTTTTCATTTGGGTCAGATTTATTTCAGTTGAAAGAGATGTTTGGAATTTTTATCCACCCTAAAACAGAATCCAATGAATATATAGTTCCAATGTTTGAGGAAAATCTTAAAATATTGCAACACTGAACTACTACATTAAGTGAGACTCCAGTTGGAAATTCAAAAATTGTAGAATATATGTGTGTGGCACGCGCGTGTGTAAAAAAGAAAGTTCTAAGCCTAACAAAGTCAGTAATGCATCGAAAAGCTAATATGTCATGATCAAAAGGAAATTCAAGGATGGCTCACTAGTTAGTTTTTGGTTTTAGCTTATTTATATCTTTAGCTTACTTTTCAACAGCTCTTTCTAGTAACTTGATGTGTACTCTTGGAGTATTAATGTTTAAATAAATTAAATTAGATGTTTATATGTTATACATGAACAGGTCACTCACAAAAGAAAAAAATCAATTTTTCTAATAAACGTGAAAGAAAGATAACCCTCTCTAGCAATAAAAACATGAAAATAGTGCAACAATGGGAAACTACTTTTTATTCACTAGGTTACGAAAAATTAAAAAGGATGATATCAATTTCTCATGAGGAGGCGTGAAAGCAATTTTATCATGCACTACCAATCAGAATTTGCATTGCTACCCCTTTCCCAAGAATTTAGACAATTGTTATTTAAAATGTAAAATAAATGTATCAAAGCCAATAGAAAATTTTTTTAAATTAATAAACATCTCTCAAAACAGAAACATTGAATATGAAATAAGCTTGTGAAATAGTGCTGGGAATATTAATAGGGAAAATCACTTTAGAGTGATTAGTAAGTGGGTACATATAATTCCACTTTTGTGTATATGCTAGAGATATTTGAACACAATCACAAAGCAGGGTGTAACGGTTAATTTTGTATGTCAACTTGATTGGGCCACAGGGTGCCCAGATGTTTGGTCAAACATTATTCTGGCATGTCTGTGAGGACATTTTTGGATGAAATTAACATCTAACTTGTTAGACTGAGCAAAACGGGTTGCCTTTCTTTATGGGGATGGCTCTCATCCAATCAGTTGAAGGCCTGAACAAAGCAAAACTGCTGGCCCTCCCATGAGTGAAGGGGAATTTTTTCTGCCTAACTACATGAGCTGAGATAGCAATCTTTCCTTGCCTTCAGACTCAAACAGAAACATCTGCTCTTTGGGGGTCTTGAGCCCGCCGACTTTAACCTGGAACACGTACCATCAACTTCTCTAATTTTCAGGCTAAGGATTCAGAGTGGACTGACACCCTAGGTTCTCCTGGATCTTTAGTTCACTGCATTTCTTGGAATATTTTCAGCTTCCATAATTGCAAGAGCTGATTCCTTCTCATAAATCTCTCTCTCTCTCTCTCTCTCTCTCTCTCTCATATACACACCACATATACATACACACACACCTTCCAATTCTCTCTTATACTTGCTCCAGTCAGGTTGTGCCCGACTATTCCATCTCTGCAAAATACTTCTGCCAAGTCCCTAATGACCTCTGCATCACAAAATCCAATGCAAAATACCTTTCTCAATAGTGATCATTGATTTGTCACTCCCTGCTTTCAGATATGCTCTCTGCTCTTGGCCTCATAAAAATCTTAAGTGAAACAGTTGGAAAACTTTACTCTTAGTCATTTACCTCTCTCCCCACTGTGTGTGTTCCACCTATAGTCTTCTTTCCAGCTCGCTTTATAGCAATCCCAACCTTTCAGTAGTTCAGATCCCAGATCATGTAATTACCTTTTACTACTCTGTCCCTGTCAGAGGCTACATTTATTAGTACAACAATGCCAGAATCCAAACATTTCTTCTTACCACCAAATGCCAAACTATTATTATTTCTTACTTGGATTATTGTAAGACTCCTAAAATGTCTTCCTGGTTCTATCTCTGTTCTTCTTTAGGTGACTATCTACAGATCACCCATCAGGCATTTTTTAAAATACACTCTATTTTTTAGAATGGTTTTATATTCGGATGGCACCCCACTCCAGTACTCTTGCCTGGAAAATCCCATGGACAGAGGAGCCTGTTGGGGTCCATGGGGTCGTGAAGAGTTGGACACGGCTGAGCGACTTCACTTTCACGCATTGGAGAAGGAAATGGCAACCAACTCCAGTGTTCTTGCCTGGAGAATCCCAGGGACGGCGGAGCCTGGTGGGCTGCCGTCTACGGGGTCGCATAGAGTCAGACATGACTGAAGTGACTTAGCAGAGTAGCAGCAGTAGCAGCAGCAATGTTTAACAGAAGATGCAGAGACTTCTCATAAACTTCCTGCCTCCACACATGCATTGCTTCTCCTGTTATCAATATCTCCCTATAGAGTAGTACATTTGTTGCCTTTGATAAACCTTCATTGACACACATCATCATTTTTTCCTTTCTTTGCATGAAGGGTTAAGAGGCTCTTCTACAAACCTCAGGTCTTGTGCTTCCAGGTTTGAAAAAGCTTCTTGGAAAATATTAATTGGATAGCTTTCTTCATGTTAACCTCTTACCACCCCTTAAGATAATTCACTGGTATCAACTTATACCCACAAGAACTCAGATAAAATAGATAGCAATGTATGATAATAAAATTTCCATTGGATTTGGAGTCAGATAAACCTTGATTTGAATCCTGGCTTCAGGCACTTGTGAACTGTAAGAACTTGAATAAGTTATTTAACTTTTCTGAGTGCCAGGTACTTAGTTATACCTGTGACAGGCAAAGCATGAAACGTAAAGAAGTGTCCAACACAAGATCAGTTCAGTTCAGTTCAGTTCAGTCGCTCAGTCGTGTCCCACTCTTTGTGACCCCTTGGACTGCAGCACACCAGGCTTCCCTGTCCATCACCAACTCCTGGAGCTTACTCAAACTCATGTCCATCAAGTCGGTGAGGCCACCCAACCATCTCATCCTCTGTTGTCCCCTTCTCCTCCAATACAAGATAGCTATGACTATTAACTCACTATGTTGGTCCTTTGCTGATGCAAGCCATTATAATTAACAGTGATTATTTTTAGTGTTATTGAATTTAGATAGACTTTAGAAGAATAGGTCTTGGGAAGAGAATTTGGTAAATATTTCACCACTGTTATCCCATGGTACAGTAATGGCCTGAAAAAGTTCACATGCTTGCAGAGAAGCTAAATTAACCGAGTGGATTGGGGAATGCAAATGAGACAAAGAAATAGATTATAGTCTATCTAAGATTGAAAAGACATTCAACCATTTCTGTAATGTTAAAAACTATCTTGGATGCTCACAGTCAAATTTTACTGATAAAAAGGTAGTCAAAACAGATGTTAGATTAAATTGGCTGGTAAATTTAAAGAAACTGATTAATTCATTGAAATCACTTGAATAAGCAGGCAGCCACAAGTACATATGTAGAAAATCTTACAATATTCTCTTTTTTCCTCACTAACATCAATTCTCTGCATTTCAAACTTTTAAGTTTCTTTTTATCAGAAGCTATTACCCAGCCACAAATCTTATGATAGCCATAGGATGCCTTCTTACATCATGAGAAGTAAAACTAATAATTAACTTCAGCTATAATAAACTTATTATAATAATGTTGACTGATGAAAGAAAGTTTATAAAAATATTAATAGCATATGGTGAACAAGTAAACTTCTCCCTGGCATTATTGTATATATTATAATCCCCACTGTTTTATTGTTTTTTAAAATAATGGCCCAATATCTTTTTTGAAATACAAACGTCTTGTCTTTTAATATTGTTGGTTATTTAGTGGCTCAGTGGTAAGGAGTCCGCCTGCCAATGCAGGAGATGCAAGAGACGTGGGTTTGATCCCTAGGTCAAGAAGATCCACTGGAGAAGGAAATGGCAACCCACTCCAGGATTCTTGCCTGGAAAATCCCATGGACAGAAGAGCCTGAAGGGCTACAGTCGATGGGGTCACAAAGAGTTGGATAAGACTGAACATATACAGCAGTACAAATCATATTCATGTTATTTCTTTCTGCCTCTAGTTATAATTTAGGAATGGAAAAAGTGACTTTTGAATATTTGTTGTTCATCTTAATCTTCATTACATTTTTTTTTTTTTAATCTATAAGTCCACCTGACTGGGAGGTGAAAAATTATAACAGGGCTTCCATCTGTGGCTAACCAAGTTACTGGAAGCAAACATGATTTCCCACTGTGGACAATTTAAAAAATGGACAAAATATACTAAACAATAGTTTTCAGACTGTAATCCCAAAGAGAAGAGAATCCCAAGGGTAAGTTCTAAGCTTTCTGCCTTTAGCACAAAAAAGACTAAGGCACAGAGAAGGCAGACTCAGGCAGGTTGAAGCTGAAGAGACAGACTAAAGTTTGAGGAGCCAGAGATGGCTGGACATCATGGAGCAGGGCACAGAGAGAGTAGACATAGAAAAAACTTCAGAGGGTAGACATAGAGGAAATCTGCACTGGGGGCTTCTTGTGTCTTCAGCAGCAAACCAAGCTGCTTGTGCACAGAATGAAGCCTGAGGTCAAGAAAGAAATCACTATCCAGAAAAGAACTTAAAAAGTAAAACTTACAGGGAAAAAAATTTTTAAAATAGCTATATTTACTATTTCAGGAGAGTAGATTTCTTAGACGGACACAGCACAGACCACACAATTTTAAAATGGATATATTGATTGGACTTCTTAAAATTAAAATAACTTAAAAAAGACATCTTTAAGAAAATTTAAAAAAAACATGTAATAGGCAAGGAGATCCTATTAACAGCACACAGTATATATATCTGATAAAATGCTTGAATCCAGAATATCGATGAAGAAGCCTTCCAACTTAGTGAGAACCTAAGCATCTCAGTTTTTAAGTTGTTCAAAGGATTTGAACAGACTCCACGAGGACAAAATATTTCAATGGCTGTAAGCATGTAAGTGAAAGTGTTAGTTGTTCAGTCATGTCCAACACTGCAACCCTGTGGACTGTAGCCCACCAGGTTCCTCTGTCCATGGCATTCTCCAGGTAAGAACACCGGAGTGGGTGCTATTCCCTTCTCCTAGGGATCTTCCTGACCCAGGGATCAAACCCCGGTCTTCTACATTGCAGGCAGCTTCTTTACTGTCTGAGCCACCAGGGAAGTCTCTATGATGCCAGATATCATTAATCAGCAGTAGTCATTCGGGAAATGTAATTTAAGACCTCAGTGGTTGATCACAAAATACACAAGAAAGATTGAAATTTAAAATACAGTAACAAGTATTGGTAGGTACTGAGAGCAACTAGAGGTCGCATTTGTTAATCTTGGTAATATAAAATGGTATCCATGCTTGGAAAACAGATTGGTATTCCTTAGAAAGCTTACCACCCACTTACCATATGACCCAGCAATATCACTGCTAGGAATCTAAAAGAATTTAAAAGAAAGAAAAACATTTGTCCACATAAAGACTTGTTCACATTCACAAATGTATACTGAAATTTTATTTATAATAACCAAATTTGGAAGAACACAAACATCCATCATCAGTGGATTACGACTCAACATGGATGAGTTTGACATTATGCCGAATAAAGAGTTAAAAACAAAGAGAACACATTCTCTGTAATTCCACTTAAATGAAATTCTAGATCAGACACACTAATCTACAGTAACAGAAAGTAGAATAATGAGTGGTTTCTTGGAGTGGGAGAGAGTGTGGTTGACTGAAAATTGGCAAGTGATAAACTTTGAAGATAAAAACCTTCCATATCCCAATTGTGGTGGTGGTAACAGAAGTGTATACATATAAGAATTCTTTTATCTCTATCCTTATACTATACTTTATTAAAATTGTATTTAAAAGTAACAAAGAACCATAAAATATAGCTGCATTTACAAAACATGGTATAATATAAGAATGTAATTTTTAAACATATATAAACTCTTCAGTTAGAACTGGACATGGAACAAAAGACCGGTTCCAAATAGGAAAAGGAGTACATCAAGGCTGTATATTGTCACCCTGCTTATTAAACTTATATGCAGAGTACATCATGAGAAATGCTGGGCTGGAGGAAGCACAAGCTGGAATTAAGATTGCTGGGAGAAATATCAATAATCTCAGATATGCAGATGACACCACCCTTATGGCAGAAAGTGAGGAGGAGCTAAAAAGCCTCTTGATGAAAGTGGAAGAGGAGAGTGAAAAAGTTAGCTTAAAGCTCAACATTCAGAAAACGAAGATCATGGCATCTGGTCCCATCACTTCATGGGAAATAGATGGGGAAACAGTAGAAACAGTGTCAGACTTTATTTTGGGGGGCTCCAAAATCACGGCAGATAGTGATTGCAGCCATGAAGTTAAAAGACTCTACTCTTTGGAAGGAAAATTATGACCAACCTAGACAGCATGTTCAAAAGCAGAGACATTACTTTGCCAACAAAGGTCCATCTCGTCAAGGCTATGGTTTTTCCTGTGGTCACGTATGGATGTGAAAGTTGGACTGTGAAGAAAGCTGAGTGCTGAAGAATTGATGCTTTTGAAGTGTGGTGTTGGAGGAGACTCTTGAGAGTCCCTTGGAGTGCAAGGAGATCCAACCAGTCCTTCTAAAGGAGATCAATCCTGGGTGTTCATTGGAAGGACTGATGCTAAAGCTGAAATTCCAATACTTTGGCCACCTCATGCGAAGGATTGACTCATTAGAAAAGACTCTGATGCTGGGAGGGATTGGGGGCAGGAGAAGACGGGGACGACCGAGGCTGGATGGCATCACCAACTTGATGGACATGAGTTTGAGTGAACTCTGGGAGTTGGTGATGGATAGGGAGGCCTGGTGTGCTATGATTCATGGGGTCACAAAGAGTTGGACATGACTCAGTGACTGAACTAACTAACTAACTAAACTCTTCAGTGTATCAATTTCTCACATTCACATATATGCTATATTTAATGAGGTTTGAGGGGTTTTTGCACTTTCATATTATGTAGAATGGATTTACTTTGTTGCTTGTGTTAAAATTCTTTATTCTGAACGAATGTTCCTTCTCTGTAGGGAAAATAATGTAGTTATCAACTGTACAGACTAATCACTCTGAATTAAACATTTTCTTTTGAATAATGCAATTTAAACCATCTTGAATATTATACAGGTTATTGGTAAAAGTAATTAAGGACTAGAAAAAAGGTAATTATAATTTCTGATGGATGAATTGATAGGGATAAAGTAAGCACCGACCTGAACTCTAATCTAAAACTAGAACTAAATTAAACAAAATCCTAAAACTTAAGTTGTGTTTTTAATTGATTTTCACACATCAGTGCACTTCCAAGTACCCTATTTTTATTGAGGACAGTAAGCAGGAAAGATATTATGGTACTTGTGACAAGGAATGATCCTCTGGAAATACCTTCCAAAAGATAATATGACATACTGTTTTTTTCTAAGACCTACATATTCTTAAAGGAATTTATTTCCAAATGGAATTTCTAAAGTTGTTGTTTACATGGATTGGGGAGAAACAAATCTTTCTAGGATATTAGTTAAATAATGAGCTTCCCTAGTGGCTCAGTGGTAAAGAATCTGCCAGCCAATGCAGGAGAAATGGGTCGGGGAGATTTCCTGGAGAATGAAATGGCAACCCACTCTAGCATTCTCACCTGGAAGTCCCATGGACAAAGGAAGCTGGTGGGCTACAGTCCATGGGGTCACAAAAGAGTCAGACAAGACTAAAAGACCAAACAACAGCAAGTTAAATAATAATTAAGGATTGATTTCAAAATGGTATTGACTAAGACTGGTTCAGGCAGTCTGATTTATACAGTATCACATTAATGAAAACTCATGTGTTTTGGAATTGTGTACCTGCCTTGCATGGGTCCATGGTAACTGATGTGCAAAGCAAGGACATGATTCAGATATGCATGAGTTTCAGTTAACAGTTCTGTGTCTTTGATATTTCCCTGTTAACACGTATTCTTGATGAAATAAGAGGAGAGTGAAATATCTGGCTTAAAACTCAACTTTCAAAAAACTAAGATTGTGGCATCCAGTCCTATCATTTAATGGCAAATATGGGGGAAAAAATAGATTTTATTTTCTTAGGCTCCAAAATCACTGCAGACAGTGACTGCAGCCATGAGATTAAAAGATACTTGCTCCTTAGAAGAAAAGCTATGACAAGCCTAGACAGAGTATTAAAAATCAGAGACATTGCTTTGTTGACAAAGGTCTGTATAGTCAAAGGGATGGTTTTTTCAGCAGTCATGTACTGATGTGAGACTTGGACCATAAAGAAGGATGAGCATCGAAGAATTGATGCTTTTGAATTGTGATGCTGGGAAAGACTCTTGAAAGTCCCTTGGACAGTAAGGAGGTCAAATCAGTCAATCCTAAAGGAAATCAAATTCACTGGAAGACTGATGCTGAAGCTGGAGCTCCAATACTTTGGCCACCTGATGCGAAGAGCCAACTCATTGGAAAAGAAACTGATGCTGGGAAAGATTGAAGGCAGGAAGAGAAGGGGGTGCAGAGGATGAGATGGTTGGATGGCATCACCTACTCAAGAGTCTGAGCAAACTCTGGGAAATAGTGAAGGACAACGAGACTAGTGTGCTGCAGTCCGTGAGTTCACAGAGTCAGATACAACTTAGCAACTGAACAATAAGAACAAAAAGATTTCCTATATCTCTATTTCATGCTTTTCTTTACTCTCTAAGGAAAATGACATTTACAGTATGGTATATTTCTGTCAATTTCCTTTCTATTATGTATGTATGCTGCTGCTGCTGCTAAGTCAGTTCAGTCGTGTCTGACTCTGTGCGACCCCATAGATGGCAGCCTATTAGGCTCCTCTGTCCCTGGGGTTCTCCAGGCAAGAACGCTGGAGTGGGTTCCCATTTCCTTTATATATATATATACACACAATATGCATGTATATTAATTTAGATATAGCATATGTAGTATATTTATACATGCTGTATATGACACAGTCATAGATGAATGTTAACTTGATTTGCATTTACTAATTTTTCTTGAAAATGAAAATACACATGCAATATTCTTATAGGTACAAATTTGTTGCAGCCCATAAAGTTTTATTATTATTTATATACTTTGAGATTTTTTATTCTTTTTGTAAATTAAGGATGCTTTAAAATTTGCAACTGTTGGAATATGTATGTTTAAAAATCAATGCATTAAATCAATCAGATTGTATATTAGTCATGATACACAATTTTTTCATGTTAAGGAATTTTCCTTCTATAAATAATTTTAAGCTTATTTTTAAAATAATGAGTTGATACAGAATTTATCAAATATGGCTTTAGTTATCAATAGAAAAAAATCACATAGAGACGTATATTAAGGTATTTCCTAAAATTAAAAAAACTAGCAAATTTCTACAAAAGCCTAGATTGATTGTGTTCTACATTTTAATTGGGGCTAAGTTGTTAATATTTCTGTAGAATTTTTGCTTCACTATTACAAGTTAGATTTTTTTTTTCTATTTGTTTTGGGATATTTTGGTTAGGTTCTATTGTCAGTTATGATGAACAGATATATTTCTTTAATCCTTCCTGCACTTCACATTCATTGAGTTTCTTGGGTGTGTTTTATGAAAGTGAAAGTGAAGTCGCTCAGTTGTGTCCGACTCTTTGCAAACCATGGACTGTAGCCTACCAGACTCTTTCATCCATAGAATTTTCCAGGCAAGAGTACTGGAGTGGGGTGCCATTTCCTTCTTCAGGGGATCTTTCCAACCCAGGGATCGAAGCTGGGTCTCCTGCATTGCAGGCAGACACTTTTACCATCTGAGCCACCAGGAAGCCCAAGGGTGTGTTTTATAGTTTTCATCAATTTTGGAAAATTTTAAGTCATTTTCCCTATTTTACTGTTCTCCTTTCTTCTCTTCTTCAGGGACTCCAACTACACATATCTTATACTCTTTAAAGTTGTCCCATAGCTCACTGATGCTCTTTTCCTTATTAAAAATATTATTTTTCCACTCCACCTTTTATTTGGATAGTTTCTTGCTGTTATGTTTTCAAGTTCACTCATTCCTTCTGCAGTGTCTACTCTGCATTTGACTCCGCCAAGTGCCATTTTCATCTTAGACATTAGAGTTTTCACCGCTAGAAGCTTTGTTTAAAATATTTCTTATGTATTCCATGTTTCTACATAACTTTTGAACATATGGAATACAGTTATAATAAGTCTCTTAATATAATTGTCTGGTAATTTGAACATCTGTGTCGGTTCTGTAGTAGTTTTGATTCATTGATCATTCCCCTTATTATTGGTTGTGCTTTGCTACTTTTTGCATGCCTGATCATCTTTAATTGGATGCCAAATATTGTGAATTATACATTGTTGGGTGCTGGGATTTTTGCATATCATAAATTTTCTTGAGTTTTGTTTGGGAATGTAGTTATGTTACTTGAAAATATTTTTATCCTTTTGATCTTGCTTTTATGGTTCAGTATGAACACCCAGTGTGGAATTCAGTCTAACTATTCTCTACTATCTAGACTTATCCTTCTGGTAATTCTACTTGGTTTTCTGTGAATTATGTTTCTCCAGTCTTACTGATGTGAATGGGTACAATTCTCAGCCCTCTGTCAGTTTGAAGTTACTGTTCTCTCAAATCCCTTCAGCTGGCTCTTTCTCTAGCCTTGGGTAATATTCTTCACAAACAAATAGTCTGCTTTATTTGTTTGGGGAATTATATATAATTGATATCACATAACATGTTTTTCGGGAAGACTTCTTTCACTCAACATTATGTTTGTGAGATTCCGCCATGCTATTGCATGTGGAAACAGTTCATCCATTTTATTATTTTGCCCTATTCCATCGTATGAGTATTTATCTATTCTACCACTGGAGAACATTTGGTTGTATCCAGTATTCTCTTACCAGCTATACTGCTGTGAAATTTTTGTACATATCTCTTGGTAAACACGTTCACACATTTCTGTTACATATAAAACAAGGGTTGGATTTGCTGAGTTCTTAAGGTATGCATATATTAAACTTTACTGAATAATTTCAAAAGGTTTTCCAAAGTTGTTATATCAGTTCATATTTCCACTATAAGTGTATAAGAGCAACAATTCCCCAAGGCTTCAACCAACTCTTTCTAGTATTACTTTTCTAGTATTACTTTTCTAGTATTTTAGCTGCTTTGGTAGATGTGTAGTAATACCTCATGTAGGCTCAATTTATACTTCCCTGATGGTGAATGTAGTTGAATGCTTTTCATATATCAATTAATTGGCCATTTGGATAGCCTCTTTTGAGAAGTACCAGTTTAAGATTTTGCATGTTATTTTATTGCATGCTCTTTTTGTTAATTACTTGAAAGGGCTCCTTTATCTTGGCTATGAGCCTTTTATTATATGTGTGAAAATATCTTCTACTTTGCTATTTGCTCTTTCACTCTCTTCTGAAGCACAGCCATTCTTAAGTTCATTTATATAGTTTTCTTTTATGAATAATGTTCTATTTAGGAAATTCTACTTCAGATTATGATGATATAGGGCATATTCAAGATTGTCAAGATAAAAAGTCAAATTTGTTTTGACTTTCAGGTAAAGAGGTACAGTCCAACTGCAATTAATTTTTATCTACAGTGTGAGACAGGGATTAGAATTAATGCTTATTCTATATGGAAATCCAATTGGCCTGGTATCATTGAAAAAAATCATCCCACTACATTATAGTACTATCTCAGTGCTACCTTAGATAGATATTTACCTCTAAGTGTTTAAAATATTGATAATATTTTAACTGACATTGTCCCTTAAATTTTGTTTCTTAGTTATTTCTTATATTTAAAAATGCAATTTATTTTTTAACCTAAATGATATCCAAAATCTTGCTAATTATAACAAATGTCAATTCTGGAGAGGTTTCAATGGGCTGATTATTTTCTTTATTATGGGCTGTGTTTTTCTGTTTATTTGTGTGCTTGGTAATCTACACTTGAATGACAAATATTGTGAATTTTACATTGATGCTAATTTTGTATCTCAATTTTCTTTGTTTTTATACATAAAGTTCTTCTGATTCTCTCTTTATGAGTGAGTAAGTGAGTGAGTGAAGTTGCTCAGTCATGTCTGACTCTTTGTGACCCTGTGGACTGTAGCCCACTAGGCTCCTCCGTCCATGGGATTCTCCAGGCAAGAATACTGGAGCGGGTTGCCATTTCCTTCTCTCTTTATATTGTTTACTAAATCTTACTTTGCATTTCTGTTTGCAAAATGGCCTGCTTTTCAGTTTTGTGAATTTTCATTCATTTATCCCCAGTTGTTTAAGGTCTCTTCCGTTTCTGTGTGTTTTCCACCTCAGACTCTTTGCCTTCCTAACCACCTTATATATAGCTGCTAGAACACATGCATGCATATTATATATAATGTGCTTACACACAGGATTACTCTAGCAATCATCATAGTCATAATCAGCAACTAGGCACTTAGCACATATTATATGCCAGATGCTAAAATATAGTATTTCTAACATTCACAAAATCTTTTAAAATGATTCTATTCTCATTTTCTGGGTGAGAAGACTGAGTCTCAAAAACCTCTCATTTGTGTAAGGTCTCAGTTCTCATGTAAGGAAAACATGAATCTAACATCTCATGTTAAGAGTTAAATGTAAGACCTCATGTACTGTGTGTTCAGTGTGTCTGACTCTTTGCGACCCTGTGGACTGTAGCCCACCAGACTCCTCTGTCCATGGGATTATCCCAGCAAGAATCATTGAGTGGGAGGCTATTTCCTCCTCCAGGGGATCTTCCTGACCCAGGGATAGAACCCATGTCTCTTGCATTGGCAGGCAGATTCTTTACCACTTGAGCCACCCGAGGAGCCCAACTTATATCTGCTTAGTCCCAAAGATTGTAGTCTTGAAGGTTCCATAGCTCACTTCTATAGGATGTGTTTTATATTGTGAATGTTGTTATTTTTAAAGTCCTTTCGAATGGACTGTAAGCTTTGTGAGGTCTTTGAGTTCTTTTATATCATCCAAGCACAAATTGCCTCAGCAGCCAATAAATATTGATCAACTGGTTGAATTTTTGTGACAGAATTCCTCAAAATAAGAATGAGCAGGTAGCAGAGGTGAGTTCAACCCAGAGAGGCAATAAAGCTCTTTTGCTCCAAAATTGTACTCACTGGACAATGGTCCCTTGATGAGAGAAAATAGCTCTAGAAAAATGAGTTCGTAACAATGAGGTCATTTTCTCCTTGAAAAAATAAATGGCTTCAGTTCAGTAACACCTGGACATTATATTTTACTGATATCCTCTGAAAAGTCAGGGAATAGGAGACCATCTCCAAGGTTGTTTCACAACTAATTCAGTGAATTTTCAGTCTTCAGTCAAGGTTACAGTCACAAAATGGGGCATCTATCAAATTACTGGACAATGCAGACTGAAAGAACTTCCCCTAACCCTACACACATCCACCCAAAAGAAAAAAATATGAAAACTTTGATTAAAGGAAAAGATTCACAACCTAGTTGTGCTCTCTACTCCATATATCTTCCATATATTCATTATAGGATTGTTCAATTCTCCTTTACCTTGGTTAAGGTGATGTGATAGCTTCATTATGAAATGTAAGCTTTTCCCTCTCTGGCTATTACTAGATTGAAGAGATTAGATAGAAATACAAGTAAAATGGACATAAATACAGAAAAGGAATAGCTAACCTAGGGAAACCTATGTATCTTCCTGAATTTGACAAAAGATTTGGGGATTTACAAACAACTATTATTAAGCTATAAGTGGTTGTAAAAACGTGTGTTTGGATGTTGCAGGAATGTTGTTGCTGTTCAATCACTCAGTTGTGTCCAACTCTTTGCAACCCCATGGACTGCAGCACACCAGGCTTCCCTGTCCTTCACTGTCTCTGGAATTTTCTCAAACTCTGTCTACTGAATCGATGATGTCATACAACCATCTCATCTTCTGTCGTCCCCTTTTCCTCCTGCTTTCAATCTTTCCCAGTATTAGGGTCTTTTTCCAATACTTTGGCCATCAGGCTCTTCATATTAGGTGGCTAAATTATTGGAGCTTCAGCCTCAGTATCAGTCCTTCCAATGAATATTCAGGGCTGATTTCCTTTGGGATTGAGTCTTTGATCTCCTTGCTGTCCAAAGGAAGCTCAAGAGTCTTCTCCAATACCATAATTTGAAAGTGTCAATTGTTTGGCATTCAGCTTTCTTGATGGAAGAAGGAATGGTGGAATGTAACCATCGAAATACATGAACAATGACTTTTAAATAGAGTCAGATTACTTGGTAATGACTTTACTGATGAGTAAAATTTATTAAACTGTTGCTTTCTGAACACTCATTCTAAGAATAAAATGGGATTAGATTTGATATTTTAAGCTTTAGCTACTGTGACTAGTGGCATTTAATTGTGTGCAATATATTCAAGTAAGCAAAATTGCAAATAGAACTGAATGATCTCTTAATGTTAACTGCAGTTTTTATTGACTCATTTCCCTCTATGTTCCTTAAATATTTTATCATTCTGTTCCCTGTTGCCTTTTATGCATATTTTCAAACAAGAGTTTTCTTGTCCTACAGTGTTTTAAATTAGATCACCTTGTTACTGTACCTATCAATATTGTAAGTAAACACTATTATCCCTGTTAATATAAATTGATCAGCACTTCATTTATGGTGTAAAATTCTATTACTGTCCATTAAATTCCCTGAAAAAGAAGACCTTAATCTGTGAGACATCTTTTTTTATATGTAGCTAGAAAATACCACCAAATTCTCTTGGCAATTTAGGGTTTGTGTTTAGAAACTGGATGTGATTAAAGAAAAACACTAAATGGATATGATTTGTAATAACAATTGACAAGGCTTTAGAAAACACTCATAAAATGGTATATAACAAATTCCCAAATAATGGAAGGATTTTCTTTTAAAGACTAATGCTAATTACTTTTTTTTATAAAAATAGTTTATAATCAACAGATTTTCTATTTTATGATATTTTTAAGCTGAAATCCGAGGATCAATTTTTTAAAAAAACTACATGGGCATTTTTCTGGCATTTATATAACCTATAAATCAAACTCTTTGAAAGTTCCTGTTATCTAGATTGATGCTGATCCCTATAATACTGATCCTTTGTTTATTCTTAAGTTCTTTTTATTTTTCTCAGATATAAAAGTCACTGGACAGCTCTTCTTATGTGGCTTTGTTCTTATAAGGAACGTGAAACTAAGAGACTCTCTGGATAAACCCAGGTGTGATAGGAAACGGATTTCTGTTTCAGAGTCGCTTATTGGATCTGTTTCTATGTTTGTTTTCTGGATTCAGTGGCTAATTTGGTTTCTAATCATGCCTTTGACCCCATTTCCAGCCTGTTTGTGGTACGGGTAAAAGAGAGACCCTGCAGTAGGTAATTAAGTCTGCAAATGCAAGGCTGCTTACTTTTCATGGCAGCAGATAATCAGAGTGCTGCTGCTCAAGTGTAAAATGCAGAAATTAATGATCCTATATAATACAGATTAAGGCTTTCATTTTAAAAACTATCAGTGCGAAGAACAAAGGTAGGAAGAACAGCATGATATTTGGAATTCCAATATATAGTAAAGCTTGCAAATTTTGAAAGAGCTTTCTAAGCATGAAACTAATCAAAATTCGCCTTGTGTTCTAAGGTGATTGATGAGTTCAGAACGCAAATATGTGACTGCCCCATTGCATCTTTGAAAAGGCACAATTAGACACATTTGTCCATGTCTTTTCACTTGTAAACATGCTCTATTGTTCACTCAGATCAAATGGTTTATGTGGGAGCATTTAGCATACTGAGTGCCACATAGTAGGTACTCAGTAAATATTAGTGTTTAAGTAAAAAAATTCATAAAGAAATAACAAAGCAATATCCAAGAGCCATGAAGATAACATGCACGTGTTTAAAAAACACATAATCTCATAAAAATGTTTATGTACTATTGTTTACCCCAGTCTAAGGGGCCACAAACAGTCAGACATGACTGAGCACACACACACACACACACACACACACACCTTGTTTACCCAGATATTTTCACTGTTAGGGCTCAGTAAATCACAAAAGGACTCCTGCCATAGAAGGGTATAAGTTTACAGAGTATCCTTCATACAAAGAAAACTGATTTCCAATAAAATGCCAACATTTGTTGATACAAAGCTTACCTATGCCCCCCAAAAATGTATACATGGCACCACATGGTCCAATGATTTAATTTTCACTGAGTCTAAGCATACTGATATAGCTCAGCAACACGATCAATTTAATCCAAGATTAAATCTATAGATTTTCCCTGTTCTTTCCTAAATTGTTAGATCATTATGATACTATGCTTCCCCATGATTCACTATTAACCATTTTGTCAAAGATTTTTTTTTCCTACAAAGTTATTTTTCATTTGTCACTGATAATAAACTGGTTAATCTGATAAATACTTCATTAAAGTAACAACAATGGTGCTATACTGCTTGTGTTACATACTGAGAAATTTAGACACAGAGTAAAAACAGTAGAACTTTCCCAATGGTACAGTGGGTAAATAATCTACTGCAATGCAAGAAACACAAGACACACAAGTTTGACCCCTGGATTAGGAAGATCCTCTGGAGAAAGAAATGGCAACCCACTCCAGCATTCTTGCCTGGAAAAGTCCCATGGACAGAGGAGCATGGCAGACTACAGTCCTTGGGGTCGTGAGGATTCGGACATGACTAGGCGACTACGTACAAAAACAGTGACAATTGTCATTTATAGGAACAGTCCTTATCAATAAAAATGTATCATTTTGTTCTCTAATTTATACAGATTCTCGCCAGGTCATGCTCAGTGACTCTTATATTGGAAAATACATTCACAGTGCCTCTGAAATACTGCTTTAAAAGGTAGTCAACAAGAAAACTCCAAGCTAAGCGACTCATAAAGAGACAGCACCAGTCCCTTTCAGCAGTTGGGAAGACATTTGGTGTGTTGATCTGGCATGGTTCTAAGCTTGTATTAGAAAAATCATGAACACATGAAGAGCAGCATTTGTTGAATATTGGTAACCATTCTAATCTATTTATAAAATATGCTAGGCAGCATTGTTTTCTAAACAGAGAGAAGTGGATTTCTGGCATGTCTTCTCCATCAGATTTTAAATGGCAAGAATATGGTTTGAAGCAAGCACAGAAGTTACAATAATGAACTCTGTAGTCAAGCCCTTGTGCTTTGCAGTTCAACATTCACATTGGCCAGAACACACTCAAGGGTTTAGTGTTTATTCATTGTTTATTCAATAAATACAGTCCATTGCAATACAAATTTGCTAATTTACATTCAGTAACTGTAATGCTGTCACCGCCAACAATAGGAGAAACCACAGAGTCTCGTTGCACTAACATTGCAAGATCATGCAGATATTTACAGCCTAATTGATCTATTCCTTTTGCAACAAATTATGCAGATAGGTGTTTCATCTTAGAATTTTCCCCAAAGCAAAAATTAAAACTACTACTTGGTTATCTTGAACCAAAATGATGCTATTAAAAGTGGGATACTACAACTACTGAACAAGCTGGGTTCTCAGGAGGGCTCTTATTGTGCTGCTTCCTGAAAGTGGATATCCGGCCTCTGACCCACTGAATAAAAGCCAATAGGGGAAACTCCAATGCTGATGTTCTCATGATGAAGGTGAGAAGACCCAGAGTCCTAACTAACTACTTCAATATTTTCTCTTTTTTCAAAGATTTTTTTGATGTGGGCCATTTTATAAGGTCTTTATTGAATTTATTGCAATATTGCTTTTGTTTTATATTTTGCTTTTTTGCTATGAAGCATGTGGAATCTTAGCTCCCTGACCAGGGACTGAACCTGCGCTCTCTGT
Source organism: Aepyceros melampus (assembly GCA_006408695.1). Lineage (NCBI taxonomy): Eukaryota > Metazoa > Chordata > Mammalia > Artiodactyla > Bovidae > Aepyceros > Aepyceros melampus. Next base: position 148,530 of record SJXQ01003122.1, on the reverse strand, counting down.
AGTGGAAGATGAAGTCTTAACCTGCACTGCCAGAGAAGTCCCCCAGGCTCAGTTTCATGGTTTTGACATTTTTGAAAGATTTTTTATCCAAAAAAGCCCCCAATTCACATGCAATGTGAACTGACAAAATCAGAGTGGGTACAGGAGATAACAGAGGACTACAAGCCAAAGATAAAGGATTGAGCAAGAAAAATCATTCCGATTTCCTTCTCTTTAAAGAATCAGTTTATTCACATCATTTGGTTTTAGATTCAGGCCTATTTATTTAGTTAAAAAAATAAGAAATAAAGGCAAAAAAAGAAAACTGAACTATAATGTTGGAGCTGTTGTTTTGTTTTTAACGTCCACTGGTCTTTCCAAGCAGTGCTAGTAGTAAAGAACCTGTTTGGCAATGCAGGAGACCCAAGAGACCCAGGTTCCATTCCTGGGTGGAGAAGATCCTCTGGAGAGGGTAGGGCAACCCACTCCAGTATTCTTGCCTGGAGAATCTCATGGACAGAGGAGCCTGGCTGGCTACAGTCTACATGGTCACAAAAGAATTGGACATGACTGAAGTGGCTTAGCACACACACACATCAAGGTTTCGTGTTTCTTCGTGTTTCTAAGAGCTAAGAATCCTTACAGGTTGACTTTAGTATTGCTACCTTGTAGATGAGGATAAAAAAAGAGTTAGAGTAAAGGACTGGGGAATGTCATTCAACCATAAATAGAAAAGCTGAGGCTCAAATGCCAGTTGGAAAACTGAACTAGTACAAATAAAACTGAACATCTTTAAAAGAAGCAGAATCTAGCTTAATTTAGCTTTGAAACATATATATTACCATACGTAAAATAGATAGCCAGTGGGAGTTTGCTGTGTCACACAGGGAACTCAAAGCTGGTGCTCTGTGACAATCTAGAGGGTTGGGATGGGGAGGGAGGTTCAAGAGACAGAGGACATATGTATATCTATGGCTGATTGATAATGATGTATGGCAAAGACAATCACAATATTATAAAGTAATTATCCTCTAATTAAAATAAAAAGAAGCAGCATGGTAGAAAGGTAACATCCAGTTTTGTTGGTATTTATAACCATTTCCCACTCTCCCAAAATAAAGGCTACAAAAAGTATACTAAGCTACTCTTTTTGACTCTTGCTATTTATCCTGAATATTCCTCTGATTCTTAGCCTTGAATCCTTTCCTTCTTTCTTATCAATTTGTCTGCTTTCCACATCTAACGCTATGAGTTTATGCCAAACTTGAATAGTTTTCCTTTTCTTCTCTGTCTCAATTCCAAATGAAGTTCCTCAGATTAACTGTTCTTTACTCCATGCAATTCAAATGAAAGTAAGAAGCTCCCTAGATTGGACCCAGAATCCAGACCTTCATATCTGTAAGTGACACCAAATAGAATTTATCTCACTAAGTAATCAAATATATTATAAAACTAACATAATTTAAAGATTTTGACCCTAAGGTAAGAATAGTTATTTCTACTTCTCAGAATAATTAGACCAAACAGATGTTACTATTTTTATAAGAATTTAATATTTAATGAAATTAACATAGTACATCACTATGGAAGAATAATATTCAATAAAGTATCTAAAAATGACTTAGAAGACTGGAGAAAGATGATATTTAAGACTCTAATCTTATCCTACATATGAAAATAAACTCCATAGGCATTAAATAACTAAATAAGAAAAAATACCATCTCATAAATAATAAAAAATAAGAAATAACTAAATAAAAAAAAGATTAAAAGAGCAATGAAATGTTTAGAAATTGCTGGAAAGTTGATTCTGAACTAAAAAAACATATACTGAAGATATAACAATAATAATGACCTCCTGAGCACCCATTAGAACAGTTGACTCATTGGAAAAGCCCCCAATGCTGGGAAAGATTGAAGGAAGGAGGAGAAGGGGACAACAGAAGATGAGATGGTTGGGTGGCATCACCAATTCAATGGACATGTGTTTGAGCAAACTCCGAGAGATGGTGAAGTACAGGGAAGACTGGCGACCTTCCCTGTCCGTGGGGTCACAAAGAGTCAGACGTGACTGAGCAACTGAACACCTGAGCACTCAAATGAATGGAGTGAGACTAAGAAAAGCATGGCATTGGGATGAACTTCTTCCTGCTTAGGAAAGAAGAAGTCTCAAATAACAAACAAAAACAGCACCTCTCTGAAAAACAAAAACCCTCAGAACTCAGGAAAATGTCCATTCATGCTAAGTTGCTTCAGTCATGTCCAAATCTGTGCGACCCCATGGACTATAACCAACCAGGCTCCCCTGTCCGTGGGATTCTCCAGGCACGAATACTGGCATGGGTCACCATTTCCTCCTCCAGGGGATCTGCCCAGCCTGGGGATCTTCCCAACCATGAAATCAAACCCACCTCTCCTGCGTCTCCTGCATTGGCAGGCAGGTTCTTAACCGTTAGCTCCACCAGGAAAGCCCCAAGGGGAAAGGTGTGTGTGAGTGTGTGTGTGTGTGTGCACACTTAGTTGCTCAGTCATGTCCGACTCTTTGTGACCCTTTGGACTATAGCCCACCAGGCTCCTCTGTCTATGGAATTTCCCAGGCAAAAATACTGCAGTAGGTTGCCATTTTCTTGTATCATTTTAAAATTCTAGGACTCTGTGGGAGAGGGAGAGGGTGGGATGATTTGGGAGAGTGGCAGTGTAACACGTATGATATCATAAGTGAGGCGGATCGCCGGTCTAGGTTTGATGCAGGATGCAGGATGCTTGGGACTGATGCACGGGGATGATCCGGATAGGTAGGGGTCGGGATTGGGAGTTCATGTACACTTGTGGCTGATTCATGTCAATGTATGGCAAAACGAATACA